>KZ808248.1:16324-75729 GCA_000696205.2 Oncopeltus fasciatus
CGGATAGCAGGGGATCCAGGTTCGATTCCTGGCTGGGACAGATAGATTTTTTATTCTATCCCTCTCATTAATTGTTTAATGAATATTTATTTTTAAAATTATAAAAAGAAAAAGATTATGAAAACTATGGTTGTGTTTCGAGAACAATCGTATTTGTGACCCACTGCTAGGGTTGTTGAGAATTTTTGTTGGGGTTCAGAAAAGGTTGATCCAAAAAAATACAATTTAAAAAAGTGTATTTCTTATTATCTGTCGATATTTCGCCTTACATTGAAAGCGATCTTTAGGGCTGTTAAAATACAATTTCAAAAGAAAATATTATGTGATTTACATTTTTATTACATGATATTTATGTAACTAAAAGTAATGTGATATCAAATACTCTAGAAATGAGTAACAAATGTGTAGTAATTCTCTACACTTACGTATCATGAAGACGAGAGGGGATATGTTGCCATCTAGGTTTAATGTTCATGACTGAGAGGTACCATAGGTATTGGAAATTTAAAAAAAATTAAGATTAAATTAAGTGGGTGGTTGAAAGGTGGTTGAAAGGGGGATGATGAGGCAGTAGTTACAAAAGGAGAGCGGATGATTTTTAAAATCGAGGCTAATGATTTATCAATATGTTAAAAAAAAAAAACCATTGGCCCTCTGGCATAAAATTGTTATGAAGTTCTACAGCATTTGATATCACATTACTTTTGGTTACGTCAATTTTATGTAATAAAAATGTAAATCATATAGTTTTTTTTTTGTTTTTCTTTTAAATTTTATTTAAACGGCCCTGAAGATGGCTTACAATGTAAGGTGAAACGACATTTACACTGCCGACAGCAGAATGAAAAAAATAAACTTGTTTTTTAATTGCAGTTTTTTGGATCAACCTTAACCAAACCCCAACAAAAATTTTCTACTAATAATCTCTACAGTCAAAAACTCTCCATTTGAACTGCTATGGATAGATAGCGCAGATTATTCATAAACAAAAAGGTCAACTTAATTACATGCTTACCAAAAATTATTAATGTTAAAATAAAAAAAAATTTTTTTTTTTGAAAAATTAAGGTTAAATATATTTAATGTTGAAAGCTTTGAGAGTGGTGTCATTGGTCACCTTCTCTCCTCATTGATATTGTATGTCTTTTTTTTTTCTCTAATTCATTGTGGTGATTCAAATGTTTTAATTTAACAGAATGTAATAAATAAATAAAAGCTTTAAAAAAAATGTTGAAAGCTAAAGCAATTAAACATGCTACATTAAAAAAAAAATTATAAATTTGGAGTGAGAGAGGCCTGATGGTTTCCTAATATCCATTAGTATCAAATGATTCTATGTTAAATTTTAATAAAAATTATAATGACTTAGCTTTAAGAAAAGTTTACTGTAAATTTTAAGGTTTAGTCAGGAGGTAACTTCTCAATCTATCGTAAAGATAAAACTTTGCTTGGTGACAGAAAATAGTTTTGAATTTCAGTATTATATGTCAAGTTCTGTTTTGTTTAAATACTATTTACAGCCTATTAAAATATTTATTATCAAATTCATAATCAAGATTTGGGACAGTAATCTTTGAAATTATAACAAACTTCCCCAAAAGTTCTAAAATGAGACCTAGCAAATAATGAGAAACACACATGTACCCTTTACAGAAAGACTCACCAATAAGATACCTAAGTTTTTCTTGCAAATATTAACCCTTCATCTAAATTTTTATGCTATATTACATATTCATTTTAGCAATAAATTTAAGCTAAATTTTAATATGATTATCAGTTATAACTATAATATATTAATATATGTTCAATATGATGTGTACTGTTTAAATTATTCAATCTTTATCTGTACAATGTTCTATATTCTTTTGGTGTCATTTTTTCTTAACTGTCATTTCTTAAGTCACATTTCATGTTTTCAGATATCGTTCTTTTCAAGAGCCAATGCAAATAAGACGAGACTATTTAGAAGATGCTATTTTGATGTATCAATTATTGTATGAGATGGAAGATTAAATGCGATGGCTTGAGGATCGGGAGCCTCTAGCTTCTTCAAGTGATTTGGGGANTTTACTTGTTCTTCAAATTGTAGGTGCCTGTGTTTCTCTTATCTCTTTTCTTAAAGCATGTATTTCCTTTCCATATTACAACTGGAGATTTATCTCACTGAAATGTAGCTTTATTCTGATTTAGCAAAGAAAATTTTTGGTTGTTTTCAGAAGAGCTCAGTATTATTAGAACTAACCAAAGTACATAATGCCTTCATAATTCTTCAAAACACAAAGCATAATCTTTCTTTCAAATAAATATTTGTAAACCTTTGCTTAAAATTAATTGCTGCCTATTAAAACTTTTCAAATAAATATTCAGTTTTTATCATTTATTACAATTTTTTTTAATATAATATTTTTAACTTTTACTGATATCAACTCATTGTTAAGCATGGACGGTCATCAATCATGAGGAGTTGAACATCTCTGATATTAAGCTCTCTTTATTTTTATTTTGATCTACTATATAATCACTTTATAATACATATATATAATTATATTTTTTGAGTGGTTGAAAGCAAATCTTATATGACACTTAATTATTCAATATCACCAACCCCATAAGGTCAACTTAATCTAAACTTACATTAAAACCTGTTCTTACCAGAATTTAACTAACTTAACCAAAACTCTCTTTCTTATTAAGATGCACAATATTATCAACTTCTACCATATAAATTTAATTATTAAAGATAAATTATTTTCACATAATAAAATTGAATAAAAGATAACTTTATTAGTATCTAAAGACATCCATTTATTAATGCAGTATATCCATTAGTCAAAGTAAATAATTATAAGTTTGTTTAAAAATGTCTTTTTGTTCATGATCTCTCATACAATCAGAAAAGTCAAAACCCATATACAAGTTAATTATATCTCTTATTCACTAGAGAGATTTTATTTAGAATATTTCAGACTAAGCATAATGATCTTTTATACATGTAAATATTTCCAATGTTTGACTATCAAAATGTACTTAAATAACAAGAAAATATTCAAAGTTTCAGTGGAAAAGCAAACAATTAAAAAAAGTTTTTTGTGTACACTTTACTCCAAGACATTTTGATTATTTTTTGGGTAATGTTATCCTTCGTTTATTTCTACATGGAAATAGATATTCTAGATATATTGTTATCTTAGAAATACTAGAAGGAAAATATGTTTTTGAATAACAACTTCTAATTGCATTGCACAAGTAATTTAGTTTATTAGATGATTTTAGTTGGGGTTCGGTCAAGGTAGATCCAAAAAAATACAAATTAAAAAAAAAGTATTTTTTTTTTAAAGATTATTTGCCAACGTTTCAGCTAACATTGTAAGCCATCTTCAGGGCTGTAGAAATACAATGTCATGAGAATACGATAATAATTGATAATGTTATAATACTGAATTACCATAATGTAATGTGATATCAAAAGTATGAATGTAGAAAGCTATGTAAGTGAATTAAAAAACAAAAAAAAAACATGCAGACAAACAACTTATTAAAAAAATCATTGAATAACATTAAAACAGTAATTTAGCACCCTTGAATATCATGAAGACGAGAGAGGACGTCCTGTCCTTAAGTTCACATTTCCATGACTAAGAAATATAATTTATTGGGAAACACCGTGGGAGGTGCAAGGGTGGGGGGAAAGGTAAGAGGCGGAAGGTACAAAGGGAAAACGGCCTGTTTTAAAAGGGGGTAATAAAAAGGACAAAGGCAAAAAGGAAGGGTTTTATTGGGAATAAGTAACTTTGGAACTGGGAAAAATGTTTGACAGGTCTATTGAGGGCTAATGGTTTTTAGAATGTTGAAAATGTTTGAATAAGTTGAAGAAATTTGTTCTATGTCCGTTCTGTCGTTAACTCGATAGTGTTGTAAGTTTATGTGAACGGTTTCAGACAAAATACGTTTGTGTTGATAGGGTTCAGTGAAAAGAATGGTTATACTCTCGATGTCAAATTTGTGTTCTTCATGAAAAACATGTTTAGTTATGGCTGTTTTAACTTGTTTATTCTTTATGTCATTTTTATGGTTATTGGTTCTACGGTAAATATGGTTTTTGTTTGTCCAATGTAAGAACCATGGCAATTAGATGTGGAACAGGGAATTTTGTAGACGGCATTAGTTCTGTTAGGAAGGGGGATGGGGTCTTTGAGGATGGTGTAAATAGATTTTAGTTTGTTGTTGGTGGGAAAAGAAAGCTTAAGGTTAGGGAAGGTTTTTCTAAGAGATTTCTTAATATTTTCAGAAAGTTTTGGAATATAAGGAAGAAAACGAAAAACGAGGTCGTTATTTTGTGGGAGGGAGATAGTTGAAGAAGTGGAAATAAAAAATTCTTTTACAAGTTTTTTTAATGGTGTGAGTAGGAAAACCATTGGACAGGAGGATGTCAGTAACACGTTTGATAGGGTGGTATGAGTAAAATGCAGTAAGAATCTGGGGGATTTTTTCTGGATTGAGAATGAGGAAGAGGTCGTCAACATATTTTTTAAGGAAGAAAATGTCGTTTTGAAAGGGGGGAAGGATAGAGTCTAGGAGGTCGTTAAGGGTGATGTTTAAAATATCGGGATCAAGGTCATTTCCATAGCCAGACTGTTAATCTGGTTGTAGTATTTATCTTGGTAAAGGAGATTGCCGGACGTACAACAAAGTGCTTTGAAAAAAATTTTTTTTTATCTACCTTGAACCCCAACTAAAATCATCTAATTATAATATCCACGGTAAAAAAAACTCTTTTTTGAACATACAACGTAATTTCATTTTCAGCATATGTCTCTCCCAGTGCAAAACCCTTCTAATGCTCAACTCAGTGCAACATAGTGCCCTAAGAATAGCCACAGGTGCATTGAGATCGAGCCCCATAGATAGCCTTAAAATTGAAGCTGGAGAAATGCAACTTGAGCTCAGAAGAATATTTTTGACCCTTAGATATTACATCAAAGTATCTGCCCAACCCTACTATCCATTAAGCTCAAACCCCTTCCCTCAATCACGTCACACACACACACACACAGCAAAGATCCTCATTCTTCGATGGAGTCAGTCATATGCTTTATGAACTCAACCTTGAACTCCCTACTCCACTGCTTTCCCAAGATTCAATAATAGAACCCTGGATTCTTGTCAGCCCCAGAATCAACTTACCTCTCACCAAATATTTGAAACACGAAACTCCCCCTATAGTATTCTTAAGAGAGTTCAATAATATTCTACTAAGCATGCAATCCCGTTCTGTTGTATACACGGATGGCTCCAAAATAGTTGATCAAACTGGCGCAGCGATTGTAAACAGCATAGAAGTATACTGATTTTCACTTCATAAAATAGCCAGTATATACAACGCAGAACTTATAGCAATAGATAAAGTACTGAACATAGTATTACCGCAACAACACAATCTACTAATCTGTACTGACTCCTTATCGTCCATTCTCAGCTATAAAAACTTATTCAACCAACACCCTATCATAAAAAATACTATGTATAACCTTCATAATTTACACCGAGAAGGGATTAAAGTATCATTTCTATGGACACCTAGCCATTGTGGGATAAGTGGAAATGAAAAGGCAGATGTTGAAGCTAAAGCAGCTACGCGGAACGGCATCATCTGTAATTCCATAACACCACTGGATATTATGTCATTTATAAGAAAAACAATTTTACATAAGTGGGAAGAAGAATGGGCCAATGTTACTGGTCACCAACTTCCTGCTATCAAAGAAACTGTGAACCAATGGAGCTCCTCTATCAGAAATCATAGACGCGAAGAGGTCATCTTGACTCGACTAGGAATAGGAAATCCCCGATTGACCCATTGTCACTTAATTAAGAAGAAACCTCCTCCGGTTTGTGTGGATTGCCAGGTTCCTCTTTCGGTGAAACACATATCAACAGAATGCATGAAGTACGACGATAAAAGACGACAATATGCTCTTCCTTCGAGCTTAGAAAATATTTTAGAGAACAATCCAGACACAATAGACCGGCTAATCAAATTCCTCAAAGATGCTAATTTATATAACCTGATTTAATTTTTATTCTCTCTACTAAATTGTCAATAGTTTGCTTTCAATGAATAATTAACGGTCGGTGAGCCGGCATGGGTGAGGGGCGGATGGCGGCCTGTCTTTGGGTCATGGTGTGCCGCGGCGCTGAGTTTGGCCTCCTACTTACAGTATATTGTCAACCTGGAGGGTTTGAATGGCCTTGTCCCACCATGCACACCCTCGCTCACATGTCGGACACTTCACTAAGGACTACTCAGGCAGGACTAAACAAAGAGCCAATTATATGTGGCCGACTCGGTTCTGTGGTTTGCCTCGTGCCGGGACAAGGCCTCCTGTTCGTGCCCCCTCCGTCGCGGGCGGCTTTTGACTGTCCACCTCCATATTTCGCGGAAACGTTATGAACAGTCTTCCTTCCTTTATCATCCGTTGCTGTACGTAAAAGGCATTAATGACCCTATTGGTTGGGATGCCATTAAAATTTTAAAAAATACCCCCTCTCTCCCCCCCTATCTCACTCTCTCCCTCCCTCCCGCACTCTCTCAACTCTATTGTTGCAGCACTGTATGATAAGCATGCATCACTTTAGAAAATAAATAAAGGCATGAAAAATCCCACCCCATGGTATCTAGAAATCTAATAGCTCGTTAAGACTTTTCCTTTGAAATTTATAACGTATAAAAAGTTCTCAGACTGGAACTCCTATAAAATGTAAAGAAATAAGGTTTGCGGGGCAACTAGAGATGCAAAGAATGAATAACTGGTGGAGAGGCTCCAAAGGCCCCGAAATCTCTTATGTGTAAGGATATGAGAATCAGGGACTGATTAAGGCAAAACAGGAAATAATCCCGCATAGTAATCTAGATTTAGCTAAATGTATTCTTTATCTCATAGTCTATCTCTGAAGTAATAACTGCTAGATTGGACTATATGACAAATGAAACTATTGATGACATACTGTTTGACAAGGTATCTGTAGAAGATGTTATTTGGAATATTGGTCATATCAAGAGTTATTCTTCTGGAGTTGATGGTACCAGTAGGGATATGGTAAATCTTGCTAAAGCAGGAAAGATAATTGCTAATATTATTAACTCATCTTTTCAAGAAGGTATTGTTTTTAAATCCACAGTAGATTTGTGTTTCATAAGTAGAAATTATCTGAAGAAATCAGTCTTTTGTTCTTTTACTTCAAAAAGTTTGATTACATAATAAATTTTATGAGGAGAGGATTGTTAGGAATTCAGTCTTGGATGCTGAAGAATTTAAAAGTGATTTGTAACCAGAAAAGTTTTTTTTATTATTTTTGTCTAAATTTCAGACCTCCTTCAGGGTAGAGTATTTAAAAAAAAAAAAAAATTTAGAAACATGTCTATATTAATTATGCTGTTTTTTAAAAATATTTTTTATATATACTCAGCTCTGATGAAGGCCTGAAATTTAGACCAAAATAACAAAAATAAAAAAAACCTTTTCGGTTACTAATCACTTTTAAATTCTCCAGCTCCCAAGATCAAATTCTTTACAATCCTGTCCTCATAAAGCTCAAAGGTCAACAAGTTACCTCCAAAATAATTATTTTTATTTTTAAATAGGAAAAATATACCATATTTTTTAAAATTAGAGAAGTGAAATAAATCAACTAAGAATTTACATATTTTTTGTATAAGTAGAACTGTTATTTTTAGACTGAGATAGACAATCAATTAAAGGAAGTAGAATCACTTTGTAAAAAAAGGGAATGGCACCTTAGGGAGAGCAGAAAGTTCTTAAGAGAAGCAGAAGAAGTTACTGAGTGGATTAGCAACCAAACTGCTATTGCAGCTTCTGAAGATTATGGTAGAGATGTGGAACTTGTTGAACTTCTCATTCAGGTATCGCCATTGCTAGATAATTGTTATTTAAGATAAGTATTGTAAATATATTTTTAAGTATATCCAAGTTTGATATTACTTATGATACTTTTCCTTATTGTTACTTCATCCCCTACTATTGGTATTCTCCCATCCTAACTGGAAGGAATCTCCTCTTTCATAATTAACAACACCCAAGTCTTTCACTTGAATTACTGGATAGATTTGTCGCATTGCTAAGCTTCTTGGGAACCATCACTCGAATGAGTTGGAGTGATTGAGTGGTAGGGCTACTAGAAGCTATATCTTAAGAGAAAATTATCAGAGAGAAATAATCACGGTGGAAACTTCATATGTGCCTCACTACCTATGTAGGTACTACCTAGCTCTACTATATTTAAATCATGCTAAAAGGAATAATCAACATAATAATCATTCTTACTTAGAGAAATATTTTCTTAGCAATTATTATAATAGTACCCCTATACAATTTTTTCCCTAACTGCCCCTTAAGTATTTGTCACTTCCGTGAATAAGTGTAAAATAATTTATATAGAGGTAATTAGAGGTTAATTAGCTAAATAAAACAGCAGAGTTGAGGAAAAACTTCACTATAATAATAAAGATACATGTTAGCAGAGCGTGGTGTCAACACTACAGGTAGGTCACAATCAGTGTTGCCAGTAACAAGCATAAATCTTTCAATGAATGATAAATTAAGATAACAATTAATAAATGTAATAAACAATTTATCTCAACACTCCCCCTCATTGAAAAGATTTTGAATTATGTGCTCTCATTTCGGTTTTCATAGCCTTCAGCCAATTTTGATGATCTTCAGACTTAACCGCTTCTTCATAAGTTTCAGGGGTTTCTTGATCTGCCATAATTAAGGTGGTGACAAAATCATTGAACCGCTGGGGTGGTTGGATTTTGCTCCGATCTCTGAGTCCAAGATTTGGTTGTTCTTTTTCTTCTGTAGACTCCTCTTCTCTCTTGCTTTCTTCATCTTCTTCAGTCTTCTTTTCTTCATCTGCTTTCTTCTTGCTTCCTTCATCCTGAAGACGAACTGTCATTGATGGAATTAGTGGCTTTTCATTGAACGTTACATTTCTTGACCTTATAATTGTTTTTCCTCCGGTCCATACTCGATAGCCTCCAAAGTCGTAACCGACTAATGTTCCTTTTGTTGCCTTTTTGTCCATCTTTTTCCTGAACTGCTTAGGAATGTGAACAAAACATTCACAACCAATAATTTTTAAATGTCTAATGCTAGGTTTCTTCCCTGTCCACAATTCAAAAGGAGACTTTCCAGGAACGCCAGACTTGGAAGTTCTGTTTAAAATATATACAACAGAATTAATTAATTCAGCCCAGAGTGATTGTGGTAAATTACCATGGGAATGTAGAATAGCCCTGGCTGCCTCTACGACTGTACGGTTATCCCGCTCAATAAAACCGTTAATTTCGCTGGAGTAGGGCATAATTAACAAGTGTTTAATACCGTTATTTATCAGAACCTCCTTCATTTTGTGACAATCAAATTCTCCTCCATTATCACTTTGGAGCGCTTCGACAGTGTGTCCATCTTTTTGGCACTCTTTAAGAAAAATTAAAAATTTATCAGAAACATCAGATTTCTCTTTTAGGAAGAAAATGCGTCGGAATCGGGAAAAATCGTCTTTGAAGAGAACATAGTATTTGTACCCAGAAAAGGACTTTTCAAAAGGTCCACACACGTCAGCATGTATGACTTCTCCCGGTACCGTTGCCCTTTTTCGAGTTCCATGTTTTAATTTATGTGCCTTACCATAGACACATCCTTCACAAATGCTAGGATCAGCTTTTAATTTAATACCACTCATTCATTCAATCATAACCATTTAACCACTCATCCGCTAACTAGCCAAGCAGTCAACCACTCAACCACCCAACCACTCAACCAGTCAACCACTCAACCACTCAACCAGTCAACCACTAAAACACTCAACCACTCAACCACTAAAACACTCAACCAGTCAACCACTCAACCATTCAACCACTCAACCACTCATCCGCCAACTAGCCAACCAAACAACCACTCAACCATCCAACGACTCAAGCAGTCAACCACTAAACCACTCAACCACTAAAACACTCAACCAGTCAACCAGTCAACCACTCAAACAGTCAACCACTCAACCACTCAACCAGTCAACAAATCAACCAGTGAAGCACTCAACCAGTCAACCAGTCAACAAATCAACCAGTGAAGCACTCAACCAGTCAACCAGTCAACCTCTCAACCATTCAACCTCTCAACCACTCACTTGATTGGCTGGTTGAGTGGTTGATTGGTTGACTAGTTGAGTGGTTAAATAGTTGAGTGGTTGACAGGTTGACTGGTTGTTTTGTTTACTGGTTGATTGGTTGAGTGGTTGATTGGTTGACTAGTTGACTTGTTGATTGGTTGAGTGGTTGAGTGGTTGATTTGTTGACTGGTTGAGTGGTTGACTGGTTGACTGTTTCAGTTGTTAAATGTTTGATTGGTTGACTGGTTGAATGGTTAAGTGGTTAGTGGTTGACTGGTTGACTGGTTGAGCAATTGAATAGTTGAGTAGTTGCGTGGATGACTGGTTGAATGGTTGATTGGTTGAATGGTTAAGTGGTTGAGTGGTTGACTGGTTGACTCGTTGAGTGGTTGACTGGTTAAGTGTTTTAGTGGTTGAGTGGTTGAGTGTTATAGTAGTTGACTGGTTGAGGGGTTGAGTGGTTGACTGGTTGAGTGTTTAGGTGGTTGAGTGGTTGACTGGTTGGCTAGTTGGCGGATGAGTGGTTGAGTGGTTGAATGGTTGACTGATTGAGTGCTTCACTGGTTGATTTGTTGACTGGTTGGCTGGTTAACTAGTCTTGTGGTTGAATGGTTGACTGGTTGAGTGGTTGAGTGTTTTAGTGGTTGAGTGGTTGAGTGTTTTAGTGGTTGAGTGTTATAGTGGTTGACTGGTTTAGTGGTTGAGCGATTGGATAATTGAATGGTTGACTGGTTGAGTGCTTCACTGGTTGATTTGTTGACTGGTTGAGTGGTTGATTGGTTGACTGGTTGAGTAGTTGAGTGGTTGACTGGTTTAGTGGTTGATTGGTTGAGTGGTTGAGTGTTTTAGTGGTTGAGTGGTTGAGTGGTTGACTTGTTGAGTGGTTGATTGGTTGACTGATTGGCTGGTTGAGTGGTTGAATGGTTGACTGGTTGATTGGTTGACTGGTTGAGTGGTTAAATGGTTGAGTGGTTGACAGGTTGACTGGTTGTTTTGTTGACTGGTTGATTGTTTCAGTGTGCCACTAGTTGACGGGTTGATTGGTTGAGTGGTTGATTTGTTGACTGGTTGACTGGTTGAGTGGTTTACTGGTTGACTGTTTGAGTTGTTAAATGTTTGATTGGTTGACTGGTTGAGTGGTTGAATGGTTGAGTGGTTAGTGGTTGACTGGTTGACTGGTTGAGTGGTTTACTGGTTGACTGTTTGAGTTGTTAAATGTTTGATTGGTTGACTGGTTGAATGGTTAAGTGGTTGACTGGTTGAGTGGTTGACTGGTTGGCTGATTAGCGAGTCTTGTTGTGGAATGGTTGATTGGTTGACTGGTTGAGTGTTTTAGTGGTTGAGTGTTATAGTGGTTGACTGGTTGAGTGGTTGAGTGGTTGACTGGTTGAGTGGTTGGATGGTTGAGTGGTTGACTGGTTGGCTAGTTGGCGGATGAGTGGTTAAGTGGTTGAATGGTTGAGTGGTTGATTGGTTGACTAGTTGAGTGCTTCACTGGGTGATTTGTTGACTGGTTGACTGGTTGAAAGGTTGAGTGGATGAGTGGTTGAGTGGTTGACTGGTTTAGTGGTTGGATGGTTGAGTGGTTGAGTGGTTGTTGTTGTTGTTGTTGTTGTTTGTGGATTAGAGGCGCTCAACGACTATGGTTATCAGCGCCAGTTATTTTTAATTTATATTTATTTTATTTTATTTTTTATTTGTTGCGGTTGACTGGTTGAGTGGTTGACTGGTTGACTGGTTGACTGGTTGAGTGGTTGGATAGTTGATTGGTTGACTGGTTGGCTAGTTGGCGGATGAGTGGTTGAGTGGTTGAATGTTTGTCTAGTTGGCGGATGAGTGGTTAAGTGGTTGACTGGTTGAGTGGTTGACTGGTTGACTGGTTGAGTGTTTTAGTGGTTGAGTGGTTGAGTGGTTGAGTGTTTCGCTGGTTGATTTGTTGACTGGTTGACTGGTTGAGTGGTTGAGAGTTTTAGTGGTTGAGTGGTTGTGTGTTTTAGTGGTTGACTGGTTGACTGGTTTTGTGGTTGACTGCTTGAGTGGTTGGATGGTTGAGTGGTTGACTGGTTGGCTAGTTGGCGGATGAGTGGTTGACTGGTTGGCTGGTTGAGTATTTGAGTGGTTGAGTGTTTTAGTGGTTGAGTGGTTGAGTGTTTTAGTGGTTGAGTGGTTGAGTGTTATAGTGGTTGACTGGTTGACTGGTTGAGTGATTGTCTGGTTGGATGGTTGAGTGGTTGAGTGGTTGACTGGTTGGATAGTTGGCGGATGAGTAGTTGAGCGTTTGAATGGTTGAGTGGTTACTGTTTGACTGGTTGAGTGCTTCACTGGTTGATTTGTTGACTGGTTGAGTGGTTGACTGGTTGAGTGGTTGAGTGTTTTAGTGGTTGAGTGGTTGTGTGTTTTATTGGTTGACTGGTTGAGTGGTTGACTGGTTGAGTGGTTGACTTGTTGAGTGGTCGATTGGTTGACTGATTGGCTGGTTGAGTGGTTGATTGGTTGACTGGTTGATTAGTTGACTGGTTGAGTGGTTAAATGGTTGATTGGTTGACGGGTTGACTGGTTTTATTTGTTGACTGGTTGATTGGTTTAGTGGTTGACTGGTTGACTGGTTGACTGTTTGAGTTGTTAAATGTTTGATTGGTTGACTGGTTGAGTGGTTGAATGGTTGAGTGGTTAGTGGTTGACTGGTTGACTGGTTGAGTAATTGAATAGTTAAGTAGTGCGTGGATGACTGGTTGAATGGTTGACTGGTTGAATGGTTAAGTGGTTGACTGGTTGGCTGGTTAGCTAGTCTTGTGGTTGAATGGTTGACTGGTTGAGTGATTGATTGTTTTAGTGGTTGAGTGGTTGAGTGTTTTAGTGGTTGAGTGGTTGAGTGTTTTATTGGTTGAGTGGTTGAGTGTTTTAGTGTTTTAGTGGTTGAGTGTTTTAGTGGTTGAGTGGTTGACTGGTTGAGTGGTTGACTGGTTGAGTGGTTGGCTGCTTGATGGTTGACTGGTTTAGTGGTTGACTGGTTGAGTGGTTGACTAGTTGGGTTGTTGACTGGTTGAGTGGTTGAGAGTTTTAGTGGTTGAGGGGTTGTGTGTTTTAGTGGTTGACTGGTTGAGTGGTTTAGTGGTTGTCTGCTTGAGTGGTTGGATGGTTGAGTGGTTGACTGGTTGGCTAGTTGGCGGATGAGTGGTTGACTGGTTGGCTAGTTGGCGGATGAGTGGTTGAGTGGTTGAATGGTTGACTGGTTGGCTGGTTGAGTATTTGAGTGGTTGAGTGTTTTAGTGGTTGAGTGGTTGAGTGTTATAGTGGTTGACTGGTTACTGGTTGAGTGATTGACTGGTTGACTGGTTGGATGGTTGAGTGGTTGACTGGTTGGATAGTTGGCGGATGAGTAGTTGAGCGGTTGAATGGTTGAATGGTTACTGGTTGACTGGTTGAGTGCTTCACTAGTTGATTTGTCGACTGGTTGAGTGGTTGACTGGTTGAGTGGTTGACTGGTTGAGTGGTTGACTTGTTGAGTGGTTGAGTGTTTTAGTGGTTGAGTGGTTGAGTGGTTGTGTGTTTTATTGGTTGACTGGTTGAGTGGTTGATTTGTTGAGTGGTCGATTGGTTGACTGATTGGCTGGTTGAGTGGTTGATTGGTTGACTGGTTGATTATTTAACTGGTTGAGTGGTTAAATGGTTGATTGGTTGACGGGTTGACTGGTTTTTTGTTGACTGGTTGATTGGTAAACTGGTTGAGTGGTTGACTAGTTGACTGGTAGAGTGGTTGACTGGTTGAGTGGTTTAGTGGTTGACTGCTTGAGTGGTTGGATGGTTGAGTGGTTGACTTGTTGGCTAGTTGGCGGATGAGTGGTCGAGTGGTTGAATGGTTGAGTGGTTGACTGGTTGAGTGTTTTAGTGGTTGACTGGTTGAGTGGTTGACTGGTTGAGTGGTTGACTGGTTGAGTGGTTCACTGGTTGACTGGTTGAATGGTTGGATAGTAGAGTGGTTGAGTGGTTGGATGGTTGAGGGGTTGGCTAGTTGGCTGATGAGTGGTTGAATGGTTGAGTGGTTGACTGGTTGACTGGTTGAGTGCTTCACTGGTTGATTTGTTGACTGGTTGAGTGATTGACTAGTTGAGTGGATAACTAGTAGACTGGTTGAGTGGTTGAATGGTTGACTAGTTGGCGGATGAGTGGTTGAGTGGTTGAATGGTTGAGTGGTTGACTGGTTGAGTGCTTCACTGGTGTATTTGTTGACTGGTTGAGTGGTTGACTGGTTGAGTGGTTGACTGGTTGAGTGGTTAACTGGTTGAGTGGTAGAATGGTTGAGTGGTAGAATGGTTAAATTGTTGAGTTGTTAGTGGTTGACTGGTTGAGTAATTGAATAGTTGAGTAGTTGCGTGGTAGACTGGTTAAATGGTTGACTGCTTGAATGGTTAAGTGGTTGACTGGTTGAGTGGTTGACTGGTTGGCTGGTTAGCTAGTCTTGTGGTTTATTGGTTGACTGGATGAGTGGTTGAGTGGTTGACTTGTTGGCTAGTTGGCGCATGAGTGGTTGAATGGTTGACTGGTTGACTGGTTGTGTGTTTTAGTGGTTGACTGGTTGAGTGGTTTAGTGGTTGACTGCTTGAGTTGTTGGATGGTTGAGTGGTTGACTGGTTGACTAGTTGGCGGATGAGTGGTTGAATGGTTGACTGGTTGACTGGTTAAGTATTTTAGTATTTGCGTGGTTGAGTGTTTTAGTGGTTGAGTGGTTGAGTGTTATAGTGGTTGACTGGTTGACTGGTTGAGTGGTTGACTGGTTGGCTGGTTGACTGGTTGAGTGCTTCACTGGTTGATTTGTTGACTGTTTGAGTGGTTGACTGGTTGACTGGTTGACTAGTTGAGTAGTTGACTGGTTGAGTGGTTGGCTAGTTGGCGGATGAGTGGTTGAGTGGTTGACTGGATGAGTGCTTCACTGGAGTATTTGTTGACTGGTTGAGTGGTTGACTGGTTGAGTGGTTGAATGGTTGAATAGTTGAGTTGTTAGTGGTTGACTGGTTGACTGGTTGAGTGATTGTCTGGTTGGATGGTTGAGTGGTTGAGTGGTTGACTGGTTGGATAGTTGGCGGATGAGTAGTTGAGCGTTTGAATGGTTGAGTGGTTACTGTTTGACTGGTTGAGTGCTTCACTGGTTGATTTGTTGACTGGTTGAGTGGTTGACTGGTTGAGTGGTTGAGTGTTTTAGTGGTTGAGTGGTTGTGTGTTTTATTGGTTGACTGGTTGAGTGGTTGACAGGTTGAGTGGTTGACTTGTTGAGTGGTCGATTGGTTGACTGATTGGCTGGTTGAGTGGTTGATTGGTTGACTGGTTGATTAGTTGACTGGTTGAGTGGTTAAATGGTTGATTGGTTGACGGGTTGACTGGTTTTATTTGTTGACTGGTTGATTGGTTTAGTGGTTGACTGGTTGACTGGTTGACTGTTTGAGTTGTTAAATGTTTGATTGGTTGACTGGTTGACTGGTTGACTGGTTGACTGGTTGAGTGGTTGAATGGTTGAGTGGTTAGTGGTTGACTGGTTGACTGGTTGAGTAATTGAATAGTTAAGTAGTGCGTGGATGACTGGTTGAATGGTTGACTGGTTGAATGGTTAAGTGGTTGACTGGTTGGCTGGTTAGCTAGTCTTGTGGTTGAATGGTTGACTGGTTGAGTGATTGATTGTTTTAGTGGTTGAGTGGTTGAGTGTTTTAGTGGTTGAGTGGTTGAGTGTTTTATTGGTTGAGTGGTTGAGTGTTTTAGTGTTTTAGTGGTTGAGTGTTTTAGTGGTTTAGTGGTTGAGTGTTTTAGTGGTTGAGTGGTTGACTGGTTGAGTGGTTGACTGGTTGAGTGGTTGGCTGCTTGATGGTTGACTGGTTTAGTGGTTGACTGGTTGAGTGGTTGACTAGTTGGGTTGTTGACTGGTTGAGTGGTTGAGAGTTTTAGTGGTTGAGGGGTTGTGTGTTTTAGTGGTTGACTGGTTGAGTGGTTTAGTGGTTGTCTGCTTGAGTGGTTGGATGGTTGAGTGGTTGACTGGTTGGCTAGTTGGCGGATGAGTGGTTGACTGGTTGGCTAGTTGGCGGATGAGTGGTTGAGTGGTTGAATGGTTGACTGGTTGGCTGGTTGAGTATTTGAGTGGTTGAGTGTTTTAGTGGTTGAGTGGTTGAGTGTTATAGTGGTTGACTGGTTACTGGTTGAGTGATTGACTGGTTGACTGGTTGGATGGTTGAGTGGTTGACTGGTTGGATAGTTGGCGGATGAGTAGTTGAGCGGTTGAATGGTTGAATGGTTACTGGTTGACTGGTTGAGTGCTTCACTAGTTGATTTGTCGACTGGTTGAGTGGTTGACTGGTTGAGTGGTTGACTGGTTGAGTGGTTGACTGGTTGAGTGGTTGACTTGTTGAGTGGTTGAGTGTTTTAGTGGTTGAGTGGTTGAGTGGTTGTGTGTTTTATTGGTTGACTGGTTGAGTGGTTGATTTGTTGAGTGGTCGATTGGTTGACTGATTGGCTGGTTGAGTGGTTGATTGGTTGACTGGTTGATTATTTAACTGGTTGAGTGGTTAAATGGTTGATTGGTTGACAGGTTGACTGGTTTTTTGTTGACTGGTTGATTGGTAAACTGGTTGAGTGGTTGACTAGTTGACTGGTAGAGTGGTTGACTGGTTGAGTGGTTTAGTGGTTGACTGCTTGAGTGGTTGGATGGTTGAGTGGTTGACTTGTTGGCTAGTTGGCGGATGAGTGGTCGAGTGGTTGAATGGTTGAGTGGTTGACTGGTTGAGTGTTTTAGTGGTTGACTGGTTGAGTGGTTGACTAGTTGAGTGGTTGACTGGTTGAGTGGTTGACTGGTTGAGTGGTTGACTGGTTGAGTGGTTCACTGGTTGACTGGTTGAATGGTTGGATAGTAGAGTGGTTGAGTGGTTGGATGGTTGAGGGGTTGGCTAGTTGGCTGATGAGTGGTTGAATGGTTGAGTGGTTGACTGGTTGACTGGTTGAGTGCTTCACTGGTTGATTTGTTGACTGGTTGAGTGATTGACTAGTTGAGTGGATAACTAGTAGACTGGTTGAGTGGTTGAATGGTTGACTAGTTGGCGGATGAGTGGTTGAGTGGTTGAATGGTTGAGTGGTTGACTGGTTGAGTGCTTCACTGGTGTATTTGTTGACTGGTTGAGTGGTTGACTGGTTGAGTGGTTGACTGGTTGAGTGGTTAACTGGTTGAGTGGTAGAATGGTTGAGTGGTAGAATGGTTAAATTGTTGAGTTGTTAGTGGTTGACTGGTTGAGTAATTGAATAGTTGAGTAGTTGCGTGGTAGACTGGTTAAATGGTTGACTGCTTGAATGGTTAAGTGGTTGACTGGTTGAGTGGTTGACTGGTTGGCTGGTTAGCTAGTCTTGTGGTTTATTGGTTGACTGGATGAGTGGTTGAGTGGTTGACTTGTTGGCTAGTTGGCGCATGAGTGGTTGAATGGTTGACTGGTTGACTGGTTGTGTGTTTTAGTGGTTGACTGGTTGAGTGGTTTAGTGGTTGACTGCTTGAGTTGTTGGATGGTTGAGTGGTTGACTGGTTGACTAGTTGGCGGATGAGTGGTTGAATGGTTGACTGGTTGACTGGTTAAGTATTTTAGTATTTGCGTGGTTGAGTGTTTTAGTGGTTGAGTGGTTGAGTGTTATAGTGGTTGACTGGTTGACTGGTTGAGTGGTTGACTGGTTGGCTGGTTGACTGGTTGAGTGCTTCACTGGTTGATTTGTTGACTGTTTGAGTGGTTGACTGGTTGACTGGTTGACTAGTTGAGTAGTTGACTGGTTGAGTGGTTGGCTAGTTGGCGGATGAGTGGTTGAGTGGTTGACTGGATGAGTGCTTCACTGGAGTATTTGTTGACTGGTTGAGTGGTTGACTGGTTGAGTGGTTGAATGGTTGAATAGTTGAGTTGTTAGTGGTTGACTGGTTGACTGGTTGAGTAATTGAATAGTTGAGTAGTTGCGTGGTTGACTGGTTGAATGGTTGAATGGTTAGGTGGTTGACTAGTTGAGTGGTTGACTGGTTGGATGGTTAGCTAGTCTTGTGGTTTATTGGTTGGCATGTTGAGTGGTTGAGTGTTTTAGTGGTTGAGTGGTTGAGTGTTTTAGTGGTTGAGTGGTTGAGTGTTTTAGTGGTTGGCTGGTTGAGTGGTTGACTGGTTGAGTGGTTGGATGGTTGAGTGGTTGACTTGTTGACTGGTTGGCTAGTTGTCGGTTGAGTGGTTGAGTGTTTTAGTGGTTGAGTGGTTGAGTGATTTAGTGGTTGAGTGGTTGAGTGTTTTAGTGGTTGAGTGTTTTAGTGGTTGAGTGGTTGAGTGTTTTAGTGGTTGAGTGGTTGAGTGTTTTATTGGTTGAGTGGTTGACTGGTTAAGTGGTTGACTGGTTGACTGGTTGAGTGGTTGGATGGTTGAGTGTTTGTGTGGTTGACTGGTTGGCTAGTTGGCGGATGAGTGGTTGAGTGGTTGACTGGTTGGCTAGTTGGCGGATGATTGGTTGAATGGTTGAGTGGTTGACTGGTTGAAGGGTTGTGGGTTTTAGTGGTTGACTGGTTGAGTGGTTTAGTGGTTGACTGCTTGAGTGGTTGGATGGTTGAGCTGTTTAGTGGTTGACTGGTTGGCTAGTTGCGGATGAGTGGTTGAATGGTTGACTGGTTTAGTATTTTAGTGGTTGAGTGGTTGAGTGTTATAGTGGTTGACTGGTTGAGTGTTTGACTTGTTGACTGGTTGAGTGGTTGGATGGTTGAGTGTTTGAGTGGTTGAGTGGTTGAGTGGTTTAGTGGTTGAGTGGTTAAGTGTTATAGTGGTTGACTGCTTGAGTGGTTGGTTGGTTGAGTGGATGAGTGGTTGACTGGTTGGCTAGTTGGCGGATGAGTAGTTGAGCGGTTGTATGGTTGAGTGGTTACTGGTTGACTGGTTGAGTGCTTCACTGGTTTATATGTTGACTGGTTGACTGGTTGAGTGGTTGACTGGTTGAGTGGTTGACTGGTTGAGTGTTTTAGTGGTTGATTGGTTGTGTGTTTTATTGGTTGACTGGTTGAGTGGTTGACAGGTTGACTGGTTGTTTTGTTGACTGGTTGTTTGGTTGAGTGGTTGACTGGTTGAGTGGTTGACTAGTTGACTGGTTGAGTGGTTGGATGGTTGAGTGGTTGACTAGTTGGCTAGTTGGCGGATGAGAGGTTGAGTGGTTGACTGGTTGGCTAGTTGGCGGATGAGTGGTTGAGTGGTTGATTGGTTGAGTGGTTGACTGGTTGACTGGTTGTGTGTTTTAGTGGTTGACTGGTTGTGTGGTTTAGTGGCTGACTGCTTGAGTGGTTGGATGGTTGAGTGGTTGAGTGGTTGGCTAGTTGGCGGATGAGTGGTTGGATGGTTGAGTGGATGAGTGGTTGACTGATTGGCTAGTTGGCGGATGAGTGGTTGCGTGGTTGACTGGTTGAGTGGTTGACTAGTTGATTTGTTGATTGGTTGAGTGGTTGATTTGTTGACTGGTTGACTGGTTGACTGTTTTAGTTGTTAAATGTTTGATTGGTTGACTGGTTGACTGGTTGACTGGTTGACTGGTTGAGTGGTTGAATGGTTGAGTGGTTAGTGGTTGACTGGTTGACTGGTTGAGTAATTGAATAGTTGAGTAGTTCCGTGGTTGACTGGTTGAATGGTTAAGTGGTTGACTGGTTGGCTGGTTAGCTAGTCTTGTGGTTGAATGGTTGACTGGTTGAGTGGTTGACTGGTCTAGTGTTTTAGTGGTTGAGTGTTATAGTAGTTGACTGGTTGAGTGGTTGACTTGTTGGGTGGTTGGATGGTTTAGTGGTTTACTAGTTGGCTAGTTGGCGGATCAGAGGTTGAGTGGTTGAATGGTTTAGTGGTTGACTGGTTTACTGGTTGAGTACCGCTTGACTCTTGACAGACCGACACTAGTTGCCTCTGCAATAGAGGAGGATTTGCTCAGTTGGGAAGGTGTCCCTACATCACTATAAATCTCCGCCTCTGCTATCCGCCGTCCTTATGGCTATTAACCACAAGTCCGTATCCCGGAGGTTACCACGAGGAGGTCAGCAAATAGGACTTGACGGGAACCGGAAGTACTAGGAGATGCTAAACAGTGAGATAGGGCACTCTGGTTAAGCAGAGCTCCCATAGATGTCAGGCGACTCCCATAACAGTACGCCGATTTCAGCAATCCTTTAGCCCGCCCATTTAACCTCCAAAAAAGTTCTTTATTTATGCCAATTATATTTCTGTAATAGTAAGAAACATTTTTAAGAATATATTCAAAACTCGTCTAAAAATGAATGCTAGTTTCTTAAGCTATTGTTTTAGATGATACGATCATTATTTATTGATTTTTCTAAAACGAAAAAAAAAAAAAAAAATGAAATATACATTGGAGCATCTGAACGTGAAAAGGATGCTAACTTACATAATAGATTTTTAAAATCTCCCCCATTTGTCATTCCCATCTGTTTAATTTCATGCATGAGTAATGTGAATCTTTTTTTTTTTTTTTTTTTTCTTTTCAATCCATTTTAGAAGTATTTTCAAGATTCAAAAGAAAATTACCTAGTGATAGAAAATATTAGAGATAATGTTCAAATGGAGAGTTTTTTACCCTAGAGATTATTATTAGATTTCTTTTTATTAGGGTTCGGTCAAGGTAGATCCAAAAAATACACATTTTTTATTGCAGTTTTTTAATCAACCTTGTCCGAACCCAAACAAACAAAAACATCTACTATTAGAGAATGTGCTATTCGATATAGTTTTAGAGATAACTATGCGATCTCGATAATTATTTGAAAAATACCATTGCAAACCAATTTTTCTCAATTTTACTTTTATATGCTAATGGGGTGACCCTTTCATTATTAGTTAAACGATTAACAAAATTTTAAGTTTGTATAAAAGGAAAATGAAAAGTCCTGAAGAAACATGGAATCGATAAAACGTACCATACAAACAAGACGAAGCAAATACTCCCACTCCCCCCCCCCCCCAAAAAAAAGTCTTGTTTTTACGTACGTCTGAGATATACCTCACATTTATATAATACACCGATCATTTCTGACGCTGCAATGAATTGACTTTGAAAAAACCAATGTACATACCATGATAAATGAATTCCAACACAAGCCTAATGGAGGAGGCGTAGAACTCATTCAGTCTCCCAATAACGTAGCAAAGAAACTAGATACCAACTCAGTAAAATGGCCCTCAGCACCGAGGAATGGGCTAAACTCATGCTATGCACTCTACCTGCATCCCTTTGGCGGCATGCCGACCCTTCTCCAGCACTTTCTTTGTTTGTAAATACTACATGTTCCTCGGAATCCCTGCTTTTCCTCATTCAGTGTAGTCCCTAGTCTGTAAGTGTAACTATGTATTTGTACTCTCTTTTAAAATAAATCTTCTTTCAAGTTCACTTCATTCGAACTTATTTATCTCTAACACCAGGTGGCCGGCTATGAACACTCCGATCTCAAGTTCTTCACTCCTTCAGTCCATTTTCAACCCTGGTGAAGTCACTAGTGTATGAGCAAAAACTTCCTTCAAACGATTTCTTCCATAAAGGTTTGTCTAGCAAGAATTTTCTACCGTCATAAAGTGCTCAGTTAAATAAAACTTTTAAAATTGTGTATCAGAGGTTAATATTTACCGTTTCGTGTAAACCTACAATCCTAAATGTTCCAGTCTTTCGTGACTTAAGAGCACAATAAACCGTAACGTCATTATATTAAATCCTAATTTTCACAGTGGTATATGCAAAAGTCCATCAAGTGAAGAAATAATACAATTATTCATCTAATTTCCGGCTATAGGTAATCCCTTACACCTAACGGTTTTAAACTTTATAATTACTCTTGAATGTAGTATATATGCATAGTAGAAAATATTGAAAATAACTATAACTGTTATAACCTCGAAGAAAAGGCATAAGGACAGTTTAAATTATTTTTGTAAATTTAATTTCAATACCATAAATTCAGAACAACTCTGACTGGAATCTACTTTAATTAAATAATCTTTTTGAAGTAAATCAGTGTAGATAGGGAACCAAAGTTCCATTACAGTCTTTCATTTTGTGTCTTTATTTATATAATAATGACAAAATAAAAGATATTCTGAGCCGTATATGGATCAAAGGGTGATTGGTAGGCACAGTAACAGATGGAATCTTATTTAAGTCATATATTAAGTTTATTGACCACCTCTACCATTTAATTTATTTTATATTTTTGTTTTTTTAGATTTACACATCCTGAGAAAGATTGTAACCGATTTAAAGAGTTGGTTTCTCTTATTCAGATAGAGGGTTTACTAATCGGTAAAATTCAAGTGCTATTTGGATAAAATCAAAGTTGATGACTACTGTATAAGTGCATTCATTTACTAAAACCCTATATAAATTGTTCAATCTTTAAAAACGAAAAAGTCCTTTTAAAAGTTCTTTTTTTTTTCTTTTATTGGCTTATTTGTTATAATATCCTTCAGATAATGTAGTTATGGGGCAACCAACCCTCATGAGTCAATTTGAGATATGGTATTTTGACAAACTTTTTGGTTGGCAGTAGATCTACAAGAGCTACTCTTCCTTTCTCCTATTCATTTTTTGTTGGGGACCAAAGGCTTGGTGAAGATGATGTCCTAGTGTCCACAGCACTTGGATTCCAACATAACCTCTGCCCCCAATAATTTTAATCGTTGCATCTCACCAAACACCATCCATATAATAGAGCCTTACTGAAACAATTAGAAATTTATTCATAAATTCTTATTTTGGGGTTGACCATGTAGGAAATTTAATATTTAATTTTTTTACTTATTAAAGTTAATCATGATGGTTTCAGCCTTAATGTGTGAAAACTTGGTTAAAATTTTTTTTTTTTCTACATGGTCAAGTCCGAAAGAAGTAATTATGAAAATTTCAGGAAACCATGGAAGCATACCTGAAAAATTACTGATTAAAGCAAATAAAAATGAAAGTAATCTATACAATTGAGTTCCATTTAGTTTTTAGGAAATTATCTTTTGTTTATGCCTATCTCACAATAAATATATACATTATTCAAATGAAGATCATCTTGAAAATATACTGAATAGAATAGACAAATAAAATACAAATATTATTTATTGATCCTGTACCACTAATCATGTCCACTTTCTTATCCATTCATGCATTAAAAAAAACAAATCAGCTCATTTTACATCTCCACTTAGTATGTCAAATACAAATTTCATTACAATAAGTCAAAAAGTACAACTATATATATATANCTTAAATTTCGCAGTTTCAGCGTTAAGGAATTTTTTTTTAACAACCGAAATAAGCAATCTATAATCATATATATATATATATATATATATATATATATATATATATGATATAAATACATACATTAATTTGAATTACAAAATTTCTATGATTGCTTTGCTAATTTATGCATGGTAAAAAATTAGGGGTGAATATCAATATGTGAGAGCACATCATTAATCTATGCTTCAGAGTAACTATAGTAACACCACCACAACATTCCATTGATTTGTTGGCAGTTCAAAGAAATTTTGTTTTTAAAAATGTTCTCCCTTCAATCAACCATTTTAGTGATAAATGAATGTGTTTTTCTATTTTAATGTGTCAATTATTTTGTTACATTCAGTTGATGCAATTTTAATTTATAATGAAACGGTATTCAACAGAAGAAAGTAAGTATTTAAATTTGTATTGTTTAATTTTAACTATATTAATTCCATGTTGATGATACTAATTATAAATTGAGTATTTAAAAGATTTTCTAGTATTTTTGTTTTATATTCTCTTTCAACCCATATAGAATTTTATTAGTTTATGAAGCTTTTAAAAAAATATAGTATGGAAAATAAGTCAAAAAATAGTGTATCAAAGTTTTTTGTATGTGAGACAATTACTGTAGGAGTTTAATTTTTATGTATTTCTAATTATATTACATTTAATTCTGCACTATTTATGACTATTGAGGTATCAGGAACTTGTTGAACTTAAATTATATTTTTTAACATACAACTCTATCCATAGTTCTAGCCATTAGAATTTCATTTTGTAACTAGCCAAAGAAATTAAGCTTAATAATATACCTTGTACTTTTAAATTATAGTTTTACTGTTTTCTACTCCATAGAGTAAGCTTAGTTAGTTTTATTTAAGAGAAGTAAACAATTAAACAGAATAATTTTATATAATAAGTATATAATNTACATTCCAACCGGCTTAGAGTGGTTAGAAAATTAATATTTGAGTCCTGGACACCTAAAGACCTTAATTTCGTATAACATCCACCTAAACAACACAAGTACAAAAAAAAGGTAATCCAAATGAAGAAGACTTTCTACGGTCCGGTAGACTTGGCGAGCTTCTCATTGCAGGCAGGACATATCGTCTAAGGAGCCAAAGTCAGTCTTAATTTCGACAGAGCAAGATGGCGTGCACAAATCTAACGAAGCCTGCTTTCTGAGTGCAGACTCCTTGACGAATGCAAAGAATCCTGGACAATAATGACCACACACCCCATGCTTTTCAGGAGAGACAACTTCACTGGTAAGTTAACTCTCTAAATTCCTCTTCACACATTACGAAACAGGTGTTTTCCTATTGGAAAATAGCCCCAAGTTTTTATGTTTGCTTCTATGCAGACTTATCTTCTGAACCTCCTTGAATTGCAAAAAGCCAAGCAAGTTAGGTTGGTGCCTTAGCAGGACATTCGGTATTGCTGTAGCATTATAACTTTTTCCATCCAGAAGATTTCTTTTCCTTCAGAAAAGAAACAACGACCTGCAATTGTATGTATGTGCCAGACAATGACACACAATGTGCGTGCGTGCGTGCGTGCGTGCGTGCGTGCGTGCGTGCGTGCGTGCGTGCGTGCGTGCGTGTGCGTGCGAGTGTGTGTGTGTGTGCAAGGTGCATTTGTGTCTGAGCTCCTACTAGGAAGCATGCTGGACCTAAAATAATTTTAAAATTGATTTAAGTTTTGATTTTAATGCACCCATGGTTTTATAATTACACTAAAAACATTTGCAAATTTTATTTACATTTGAAAACTATTATTTAATACTGTGTTCTCTGTGAATGCTTATTGCTCTTGAAAAGTACCTAATAATTGATGCTTTCATGATGCAATATGAACACATATTGCACTGATGAACACATATATGCACTTTATAATTCCTTGAACTGGATGAGATATATAGTTATCATGCAAACAAACTCGCTTGTAAAAGTTGATTTCAACATTTTATATGTCTGAACTTGTGATATGTTTATACTGACATTATATACAAGAAGCTTCTTTTCAGTTTCTTGTTTTATTCTCATATTTGACATGTTTTTTATTGATTTGTTTCCATTGTTGCATCTTTTCAATAGCTTTCTGCACCATTCTTGTAGCCTTAACTGGTTTTTATCCCTGATACTTTTAATTTATTTGTCTTAGTTAAATTAAGTTTTTATTTATTCTGTAATTTTACTTTGTGCTTTGAAGTCTCTAATATGCTATAAGAAACTATAAATATAAATATTTCATATTGTTAATTTATCTTATTTAATTGTATTTATATGTGTTATATTGATATATAACACTTTTTAAATTTTAAAAATGTACAATATATATTCATATATCTTTTTAAAGCTATCCAAATTTTAATTTAACAGATCCCCTGACATTTTGGACTTTGTGAAAAGAAATTGCATTAAACAGCCCATAATAACCACCCCTAGGTATAGAGTTTGTACAAAGGTATAATTTATTTATTTATTTTTTAAATTGGATGTATATATGTAGGGATAATAAAAATACTAAATTATTTGTTGTTTCATTCATAGGAAGAAGAACAGCAGCAGCAGTTATTCAAGCCTAAAATTTTAAATTATAAAGCTGAATCAAAACTCAGATCACTGTCCGTTTACCAACCACCTCAAAAAATTGTGAAAATCAAATCAAATGTATCTATAATTTTATTTTTTTCTTGATGTGTGTATGCCAGCACATTTTTTTCATTTATGCATGTGTGCATATGTGTGTGTTTTAAAAGATTTATTCCTAAATAGGATAATAAATTTACAATATGAAAACAAATTTCAATTTTAATGAAAGTTATATCACATTTCATCTAACAAATATTGACTCAATGTATTATATACATTATAATAAATAATCATGAACATTTGATCCAGATGACAACACTTCCCCTCTCGCCTAGTACATTGTAATAAATATTAATTTTATTTGAGGTTTTTAATCCCATGTAAATTTACGGGATTTCTTGTCCGGATAACAGGAGATCCAGGTTTGTACCCTGGGTGAGACAGTTAGATTTTTTATTCTCGTGAAATTGAAGTACATTGTAATGTTAGCCAAAATGTTGGCAGATAATAAAAAATACACTTTTTTTAAATTGTATTTTTTTGGATCAGCCTTGACTCAACCCCAACAGATTCTCTAATAATAATCTGCATGGTCAAAAACTCTCCATTTGATCAATAAATTATTGGTTCTGTGATTTTATGTATTCTATTAAGTTTGTAATGAGCGACATATAGCAAGGAAATCAGTGTTATTGATCTCAAAAGTGGAATTTTATTTGCATTGAGTCAACTTGCTTGGAATTATTTTGAAAATAAGTGTTATTAAAAAATATGAAAATAGAAACAGAAGTTCCAGTGCATGTTACTCACTTGCTTACTAACTATAAGAAGAAGAAATAGTAATTAGTATCATAAATTACTTTTTATTTGAAGTAACTTTCATACCTCTTAAATAGATCTTGTAATCAAAAGAAATTATTATAGAATTTTTTATTTCAATTGTGACAGACTTATTACTAAGGGTGTTTATCTACTTAAAAGAGAGTAAATTAGTAAAGAGTCCTGAGAAGTATGGTTTATTTTCGATAGAAATACATAGACATATACATACATCTGGCGCATAAAACCCAGATATATCTTATCTTCAGATATTTCTTGCCTGCAACTGTTAGGCTTTTGTGATGCCTCACTTAAGGGATTCGCGGCAGCACTTTATCTTCGTTCTATATCCTTGGATGGCTCAGTCAAGATCTCTCTTCTGAAAGCTAAAACTAAATTGGCTCCATTGAAGCCTACCAGATCTATTCCACATCTAGAACTGTCTGCCGCTCATTTACTTGTAAAATTGTTGTTATCCGTGAAATCCTTTCAAGACTCTTTCAGTAACCTCGGGTTACATCTATTCACAGACTCCACTATTGTCCTGGGTTGGATCAACAAGTCACCACATCTTTTTCAAACCTTTGTGGCCAACAGAATCTCCTTCATAATTTCTCATACCAAAGCGTCTGATTGGCATCACATATCCTCGAAAGATAACCCGGCGGACGTCGCCTCTAGAGGAATCGAACCATCGTCGCTTCATGACTAATCCCTATGGTGGGCGGGTCCAACTCCCCTCCACAGTCAGTCCTGGGTAGGGGTCTCCTCCTAACATCGAGTCCTCTGATCTTCCGGATCTTCGCCAAGGTGCTTTACACGTTGTTAGTTCCTCTTGCTTCTACCAATGGATGCAGAAATTCTCAAGCTATCGGAAGTTACTCAGAACAATAGCTTATATAAATCGCATTCTTCATTTTGTACGCTGGCACAAATGGATCCTTGGGCCTCTCTCTGCAGATGAGATGGAATCCGCTTTGGAAACCTTAGTGAGGGTTACTCAGCATTCGGAATTCCGGGAAGAATTCTCATGGCATGAGAACGCCCCCAAGTCCAGCCGATTGAAGATCCTGTCCGCATTCGAAGATGAAAAGGGAATTCTGAGAGTAGGCGGACGTCTTCAACATTCGGACCTTCCTGATGCCACTAAATTTCCTATCATTCTTCCGGGTAATGATGGCGTAACCCGTGTAGTTAGCGTAAAGGACAATAAGGGTGTCCGAAAGTTACCCGTTCATACTTTGGTGTCTCTCTCTCATCTGACAGACTCAAACTCATTTTAGTTTTGTAAAACTTCGTTTTAGGTGGGCGGGATGTTGGCGACTTTCACATCTGCCACAATTTAGTTGAATTAAATTAAAATAGATTTAAGTATATTTATAATTGAATTGTGTAAGTTGTGTTGCCCCATCTCACCCCTCTCTCTCACACCTGTCTCTCTCTCTCTTCGCGTGCGTACTCGTCGCTGCTGAGGAGTGGCTGCTTAATCCCGCCACTGGACTCTTGCCCCCCTGGGCCTCTGCCTGCCTGTCGCCAGTCTTCGCTAGACCACCTAGTCCACTGCATTGCGCTGGCAGCCTTCACTTTATGGGACACTCCAAGTAGCTTCCAGGAAAGCCTGAGATGCCCACAGATTCCAATAGGACTGCCGCAGTGTGAGGAGGATCTCCCAGCACCCATCTTCATTTTGGGACTCGTAGCCGCTCTCTTCAGACCGATAAGTACCCTTGGTGCACATTATTTGAGAGAGGGGCAATTTTCTGGAGACTTTATTAAGTCCCAGATTGATTATTATGCTGCATAATTTTGTATTATACTTAAATCTTTAACTTTCATATTCCTTATTTTTATAATTCCTTTCAAGGCCTTTAAAACATTATTTTTTATTTATTAATAATTGGGAAGAAATTATTCAGACCAATTTTCTTGTATTACCAAAAAGGTAATACTTATATTAGTAATATAGCAGTAGGATAATATAACTAATTGTATTATTAATTGGAAAACATTTCTTTTTTTTTACTATTGTCATTATACTGTGTTAGAAATTAATATTATTCATTATCATTATTATTCATTATTATTCAATATTATTCATTATTATTCAGATTAAATATTATTTTATTATTTGTTTGTTGGTATTCAAAGGAACTACTTAAGGAGATCATTTTTTCTCTTATGTTTATATTAATAAATTTACTTTATTTATCGCTCTAATAATGCTGGCTGATATTTCCCACTTCTCCTATGGTATACAGTCCCCATATTATTAACATATCGCTATATCCCCGGAATATATCACGTGTCATATTCCTATATCACTAGGAAAATAGAATTTTAATCTGAATTGAGTTCTTAAATGCTAAACATAATTTTCAGGATTATTTTTACTTCACATCAGGAGTGAATATTTCAAGAATATTTTACTGGATAAAAATTTTGGAAGTGAAATCTTCCTATGCCATAACATATAATTTCATTATCTCCCATAATATTATTTATTACGTAAACTAAACTTTTAATTGCAAAAACTAGTGGCTACAAACTAAAATTTTATATGAATCCTTTTATTTGTCTTGAAGCTAACTTTAAAAAAGTAAAAAAGATCAGCTTTAAAAATCTTAAGGAATTTCACAATTCAGGTTGCCAACTCATATTTATATTACATCTCTCCTGAAGATTGTCTGATATGCAGACAAGAGACAAAAATTAAATTAATATCTTCAAAACCAACATCAAAACAAATATATATGTTTGTGTAAGTGATATTATAGATAACTCATTCAAAAACCATAATAACAAAAATACAGTCACATATATGTCTAAAAAATGTTGTCCCATTAACTTTCAATGGCATCAAAACTTTAAGTGGATTTGAAAGTTAAAGGTTTGAGTGGATTGACAAAGTACTTCTTAACATCATATTCTGGTTGAGCTCGCTCTCCATTTTTTATTAAAACTCATAATGAGAAAGGACAATAAATTTTAAAATATTACAAATTGAAGTAATATGTTATTTAATAATGTGGTGACCTCATTGTGTGATGGGACATTTCTGCCTCAGACTTCAATATAGCGTATAATATTTTTTTATGTTTTTTATATCTTGTTTTAAATTTAAGTAATGTGTTTTTTGTTCAAGAGATTAGCTAGTTGAATTCTTCATTCAGAAATAGTGTCAAATGAAATAAACATAATAAATAAAGTAACACCAGCTGGGGAACAGTTTAAAAATGTTCTAAAATATATGTGTTAGAGAATTACATTACTCTTATTTTATTCTATATCTTACAACCATCTTCAAGAAATTCTTTGAGAAACCCTCAATATCCCTCTATAATTCAACTACCCTCGTTAGAAACTGTTTTCCTAAATAACTAAAGTGGTCTCCCTCTTGCCTTATCTTTTTACAATCCTGCTTTGAAACTCTAATTGCATGCTACCTCAAAAACAAGAACTGAAACTACTACTCACTAACATGAATATTGACAAAGCACTAATCACAGAGACTCACCATAACAAACACACACTATGCATCCTTAAATAATGTACAAAACTCAATCACCATATGGCACAAACCCTATTCCCTACAAGTCTTACTTCATTGTAGGGGAGGGGAGGCTTCAACGCCCAGCATTTACTACATTGAAGCCATCTCTTGTACTCAACAGGACATGGTTTGAGTGGCATCTTGCACTCCTAAGACTAAAAAAGCATTTCCCAACTCAATCCAATTTACTGGCCTTTCCATCTCTCAAAAACAACAGTTAAGATTTTTTCATTATTTTGCGCTTGGGTTCAAAATTCTTAACTGCTAAGTCCTTGGTCAATCTCTCCTTGACCATTCTGGAATCCTTCATTTCCTATTACTATTACCCAATCCCTATTTTGTCCAAGCCTACCCATTGACAACTTTTTAAGCAAGCAAGAAAGAAGGGTGGATTTAAAAATATCTTTAGAAATATATTAGAATTTGCCAAAGCTGCCTTTATGTTAGCCATCCTGGACAGTCTTAAATCTGCAGGAAAGCTGAGGAAACTATTCAAAATCCTATTCTCATTATTTCCTTCCAATATCCTTGAACTTCTGCATATGAAATGGCAGAGCTGGCACATAGATGGCAATATCCATGTCAAAGAATTCCTAGATGAATCCTTCCCTCTGTGCCGATCTCAAAAATCGCCTTCCTTAAAATTTTCTGAGCAGATTTTATTTCTAACAAGATTCTTCAAAACCTCCATCACAAAGGTATCATGTTGTTCACTCTACCCTTTAAATGTATCCTCAAAACCATATATTTTTTAACATTCTGGAAATTCTCAACTGTTAAATAATTTTATTGATCTTAAAAGCAAATAAATAAAAACCAAACTTTGCCCATTCCTATCCCTCATCAGTATCCTACTCACAATTTTCAATATATTTAAAACAACTAATATAAAATGCCTCCTAGTAACAGAATCCAACCATATCATACCAATGACTAACCATCAATTCATTTCCTTTTTTCTTTTATTCCCCAACTTAACAACTATCTCATAGTAGATGGTTGCTTCCTCCTTGAAGCTAAGTGATTGACAAACCTTTGATTGTGTATGGCACTCAGAACTCCTTTATTTAATCTTAAATAATGCATTTTCTATTTTTAAAATCCTTTTTAGGGGTACCAGGATAGCTCATGGGATCCATTCTGGTCTCGCAATCTTGTCGATGTAGGTTCAAATTCTTCCTGTTGCCAGCTCTTACTCGCACTTAAGTTCACACACACACAAACACAAAAAAAATGTCACATTTTTGGGTGTGCACTGCACTCTCTATCTGATCTGTTCTTGATTGCTACATATCGCAGCCACGAGTGTTTAATTATATATATATATATATATAATAATATATGATCAGTTCAAAGTTATATTTAAGTATGTATGCATAAATATAACTTCGAACTGATCACATTTTATCAGGATTAGTGAAGATCTATAATTATTTAACAGAAGTCGTGTCATGTAGACAAAGTGAATAGCTTTCCTTTCTAGTAATCTGCTAAATTTGAATCTGAGGGACTTCACCATGCAACAGTGACTAATTAAACCAAGAATTGACTATACTCGTAATTATCTAATTATTCATTTTACGGAATTTTGAGGATAAAGCAAAATGAGGAAACTTGTGTTTCCTTTTTATGTGGAGGAGTTTTCTTTTTGTACATAAATGCCTTAGGGAAAGGAGGAGCAGGGTAATAATTCACCTATTATAATTAATTCACCTATATTATAATTCAATCGTAGTTTGCAATTAGTGGAATATTTTTATTGAAAAATTAAATACTATTTATGTTTTGTGCATGAAACATAAAAATTTGAGGAACGTAAGAGGACAGCTACAAATTCGCGCTAAAAAAACTTGAGACAGACTTTTGTCTATACATCTTTTGATGTATGCCCCTTTCAGCTCATTGCATATTGACAGGACATAGTTACCTCGATGTACGCCCTCTTTACCCCACTGTATTTCGATAGATCACAGATTCTCAATATTAAGAGTTACCTTAGGTAAATGGAATTTTTTATTTGTAGTGGTTGTAAACTTGTGGTTTCTTGATGAAATGTTGTTTTAATGTATTCTTGTTTCTTATATTTGGGAACATTCAGTGTTACTACACTATGTGAAGGTGACCTAAGGAAAGAATAAGAAAATCTAACACCACAAAGCTCTTCAACATTACTTTATGATGAAACATTATATAATTATATAACGATAATGAATTAAAATTATATTATCAAGTAAAAAAAATAACTTTTTCTTTTTTTTATACTTGAGCATGTAATTTAATTTAGTTTTTATTGCACTAAGGGAATTAATTATTGTAATTTTAGGAAACTAAAGCAGAAAAAAATAAGCATGACAATGTTCAACCCAAAACTGTTGAAAAAGAAAATCTATGCAATGATAATAATGTACCACCAGAAATTAAAGAGGAGCCTCCCAAAATAATAGACATAAAAGAGAAAGAGCCACTAGTAAAACAATCAGAAGTTTCAAATGACGAGAATTATTGTGAAGATCCAGTTAAGTTCAGGTAATTATTACTGAATCCCTAGGTTTTCCAAAATAATTATGTAGATAAAACTTAAGAGCCGAGTCCTATCTAAATAATTATTTTGGATATTCTGTGGACGAACTATTTAAAAAAAAAATAAATCTAACTTGGGGATGATTGTTGGCTAGTGGGAATGTAGAGAATGTAGGCTTCTTGAGGATGGCCTAAACCTGCTTCATGCCATGCCCTGAGAGCTGCAACAAGTTAGTATTCCATCAAAATATTCTTGTTTGTTAACAAACTTGGAAAAACGCTTTCCATCATTATTAATGAATAATGTAAAGGAGATTATAAGTAAAATATATAAATATTTTTCATATTACTTTTGCAGAGCTAATTTTCTGCTTTAAGGTTCTGCTTAGTAATCTGCAAGCATTCTGTTTTACCTTTAGTTTAGTGTATAAACTAAAAAGTCAGTTATGTGGGTTCTGTTTATACTAAGCAGATAGCCTATTTTGTTGTTCTAATTAAGATGGACATACATAAGATGCCAGGATCAGAAAAATAAAATACTTCAATTTTCTTCACTTTAGCTTTCTTTTGACGCTGTGAAAGCATTTACACATTTATTTTAAAGTGCAGAGTGTTTTCAAGGCTTGATGCTTGTGTGGTAATGCTTTGTGTCTTCAGTGCTCAGATGACACAAAGCATTACTGCACAATTCATTTTCTTGTTTATTTTTTGAGCTCAGCTATAGATCAGTTACTTTTATACTTCATATTCAAATTTTAAAGATTTTTTTTTAGGTGCATTTACAAGAAAAAATAATTAATTTATTGAGGTATTCAGTTGATTATTTTATCCTTTTTCCTGTCATTTTTCTGTGCATTTTGTGATCTTTGAGTCAGTCATCACAAAAACTTGCTTGTCGCGGGATAGAATAGATATTAGATTAAGTGTATAATGTATGATTAAGTGTATAATGACTGTATTTATTAAGAAACAAAATTTATTTTTAATTTAATAGGCATTATATTTAAATTAAAAGCCCGCCATGCAGGAGTTGCATAAGATAAGCAAATTCCTCAATATAATAGTCAATAAATACTTGTATAAAACTTTCCACAGGGAGCATGTAATCTCTACTCGTATTGTTTTTGATTTCCTAGTGACAAAAAGAAACAAATGAAAGAATGTAAGACATTTTTTTAGTTCACACACAGGAGCAGTGTGAAATAAACAAATTTCCCACCTTTCTTAAAGATAATATGAATAATATAAATCTAAAATTAAAAAATTTTTAACAAAAAAATTTGTTTTTTTTTTTTAAATCTGTTAAATCATGTTAATTGAAGCCAAAATGCTGAATTTATATATTTACAGGTGGGAAGGTGTAACCAACTCTCCAATTTACTATCTTTAATATTTTCCTAAGTAATTGTTTCATTTAGGAGTGGGTTCGATTACCTGCACAGTGGTGTTCGCTTATTTTTTATTTTATTGTTAATTGTTTCTTCGAAAAATAGAATATTAATATTGGAAACTACATTTTACACAAATTTTATTTTGATTTTTTTTTAAATTCAATATGCTAGTTATATTACATTACAATTATCAATTTTAGTCTTCATCTAAACCCTCCCTCCCCTCACATTGATTTCAGCCATTAACAAACTCAACATTAGGGTTGTCTTTAAACACACACACAGTGTCATTTTCTTTCAGTCATTTTTATTCACAAGTAAATGACACTTAAAATATAGACCACAGGAAATTCAATTCAATATGTGGAAAGTTTATGGCTATTTTATTGGACAAAAATAAATAATTCCAAAGTTACTTTGGAAGGCTTTGGAATTCCAAAGCAAGGGGAGGCTTTGAGGACAAATAGAATCGGAGGAAAATTACAATAGTTCATACATGAAATGAAATGATTTAGGAATTTCCAAAATATTATTTTAAACAAACTTTTCAGCAATGCTTGCTGAGAAAAAAACAATAAAAATGTTTGGGAATATATATCAATTGCATCTTTAATGTTCTGCTCTGATAGAGCCTCTGAAAGTTGTACGAATCAGTAAGGTAAAAAAAATGGTCAAGGTTCCAGCAAGTGTTACAGCCATGATCAGGGCTGAAATTAAACACCAAGAGGAAAAGCATCTAATAAAGCACATAAACATTAGAACTATGAATATTAAAATATAAAATACATCTTAAGAAAATTGTTCCTATTCTACATGAAGATTGCTAATAACAAACTATAAGAATCTTAAATAAGTTTATGTAAAAATAAATTAATGAAGTTGACTGAAGAATTAGAAAATAATTAAGAACAGAAGATTTATGACGTCATATTATATAGTTTTAGTGGGAGATAATCTCTACTATTTTAACCNTTATAAAATAATAATAAATTTTAACAATTTTTAGTCCAAGGGAACAGAATAAAAAATCTAACTGGGGATAAAAATCTAACTTTACTTGGGATTAAATACCACACAAAAAAAAATATTTATAAAAACAATAAATTTTTTTATCTCTGGCCCATAAATCAGAAAAATATTATAAATTTGTTCTAGGCCTCTAGATAAATCAACTGTAATGTTCCTTAAAGACATAACGGATGACATTTTAAAGAAAGGAATTTATACAAACAAGAGCCTTGAAAAGCTATTTTTCCATCACATACAGAAAAATAAATACAATCTGCCTAAGGTAATGATTTAAAAATATTATTGTACATTTTTATTACCAACTAAGTTAATTCAATTATTTTCCCACTGTTGCTACTAATAGTGTTATTAATCTTTTAATTAATAATTAATTAGTTTTATTAATCATATATTTTAAGTTTTATAAAATACTTTGAAATAAGGTGTATGAAGGAATACACAAATTATTTTTTAAGTTTAAGTTCTATAATAGAATGTAGATTATATAGAACTTGTTCTGAAAATACTACATGTCGCAAGGGGATATAACGGATATTAGGAAAATATGAGGTTTACAAATACAGATTTATACAGAATTATAATTCAAGCCATTGGTTTAAAAAAAAAAAAAGGTATATAAACAAACATAAAAAATATAAATAATTAAATTTACCTATTAAGACTTGTAAAACATTAGTTTGTTGTCTATTGTAAATTTTGAATTCCATTAGAATAATGTAAAGATGTAAAAGTTATATCTTGTCCTTGTTGTTATGAGCTAAGATAGGAATCAGAAACAAGAATCTGATGAACTTTTGTTAATCTGTGTTAATTAACAAATCCACTGTTTTTTCTTCCATACTTTTTCTTACATACGTAAGAATTTAGAGAGTTGTATGGGAATGATGTTGAATTTTACGTTGTTAAGAAAGCTTTCTTTTTTTTTTTATATAAATAATTTGAAATTATCTTGCTCCCAAATATACAAAAATATACAAATAAAATTTACATTTGGAAGCAGTTTTAGGTTAGGGCCCTTTTCATCTATCAAATAGAGCTAGGATACTTGGATATCAGCAGCCTATTGAAACATATCTTGTGATAGGATAGGCCCAACTACCTTTCGGAACTCCCGTTTTTAATGGGTAGTAATAAGTGCAATTTAATCCTTGCAGGACGTTACTTAGACTTAGAATATAGGATAATGGATATTTATATGGAATATAGGAAGTCCATCCAAAGTTAGATTTTTATCCATATTTGAGCTTAAAAGAAAAAGCAGATTCGAACGAATGAAAGAAAAAATGTATCTTTAAATTTAATTGAATTTAAAATTTAATTATTTATCTTCTTTTTTTATTTTATAGGAGTTGATGGAAGAAGAGGTTACACGACTTAAGAAAGAATTGGAAATGCCTATAGAGGATGAAAAAAGTGTTTCAGAATCCGCATTGGAAGATGAAGAAGTCCTTACAGCTTTGGAATCTTTGCTTTTACCAGCTGACATTAGGGATCAAGTTGCAGATTCACTTGGTCTTAAAAGAAAGCTTCCTCCACTACCAAGTCCAAAAGACAGTTTTACTGGCTCTCTGGTACTAACCAGTATGAGTGAAGGCAATAAGTCATATGGGAAACCGGAAGGAACTTATACATTAAAATATGACGAATTCAAGGATACAAAAGAGAATAATTCTCAAGGTACAGGAGACTCGAACCTCATTGAAGTTCAACAACTATTGGTGGACAATAAAACAGCAATAAGTGATAATGACGATACAACAGTGGATGAAGACTATCCTGAAGAAATCAATAGTGAAAAAACAAGCAATGCCCAAGAAGTACTAAGTGAACACTTAAGTGAAGACCAAGGATCAAAAAGTGAAGAAAAAAGCAATTTTTTAGACATTAAAAGTGAATTGCAAGGTAATTTCCCAAATATTAAAGAGGCAAGCTCTAATGAAGTTGAAAGTGAAGAGATAGAATACGAGGAAGAAAAATCCCATGGAAGTGAAGTAAAAGATTCACAGAATGATGACAGTGGAAGATCTCTTGAAGTAAGTGATAAAAAAAATGATGACGCCACAGCAAGTGACAAAGAATCAATTCACACTGAAAGTGAAAAATAATTTTATGAGAATCTCTTTGTAACTGTGATCATAATGTAGTTAATCTTATTACATTCTGTATTATCTGTAAATTGTATCAATTTGATTATAAATTTAACAATATTTCAGGGTACATTTGTATATATATTTATTTAACCTATAAAAAACAATAATAAAAAAATNTATCCCTAACCACTCAAACATCCAACCTTTCAACCATCCTGAACCACTCAACCATCCAACCACTCAACCATCCCGAACCACTCAACCATCACTAACCCCACAACTATCCAACCACTCAAACATCCGACCTTTCAACCATCCAACCATTCAACCATCCCTAACCATCCCTAACCATACCTAACCATCCCTAACCACTCAACCATCCCTAACCATCCCTAACCACTCAACCATCCCTAACCATCCCTAACCACTCAGCCATCCCTAACCACTCAACCATCCCTAACCCCTCAACCATCTAACTCCTCAACTATCTAACCCCTCAACCATCCCTAACCACTCAAACATCCCTAAGCACGCAAGTATCCCCAACCACTCAACCATTCCTAATCACTTAACCATTATTAACCACTCAACTATCGAACCACTCAACCATCACTAAACACGCACCCATCCCTAACCACTCAACCATCCATAAATACTCAACCACCCCTAACCACTCAACCATCCCTAACCACTCAACCACTCAACCACTCAACCATCGCTAACCCTTAACCATCCCTAACCACTCAACCATCCCTAACCCCTCAACCATCCAACCACTCAACCATCCAAACACTCAACCAGCCCTAACCACTCAACCTTCCAATCACTCAACCATCCAACCACTCAACCATCCCTTACCACTCAACCATCCCTAACCACTCACCCATCCCTAACCTCTCAACCATCGTAACCACTCAACCATCTCTAACCACTCAAATATCCAACCACTCAACTATCCCTAACCACTCAATTATCCCTAACCATCCCTAACCATCCAACACCCCTCAACCATCCAAACACTTAACCATCCCTAACCACTCAACCATCCCTAACCACTCAACCATCCCTAACCACTCAACCATTCTAATACCCAACCATCCCTAACCCCTCAACCATCCCTAACCATTTAACCATCCCTAACCATTCAACCATCTAAACATTCAACCATACAAACACTCAACCATCCCTAACCACTCAACCATCCCTAACAACTTAACTATCCAACCACTCAACCTTCCAACCCATCAACCATCCATAAATACTAAACCACCCCTAACCACTCAACCATCCCTAACCACTAAACCATCCCTAACCCCTCAACCATCTGCCACTCAACCATCCCTAACCAATCAAACATACAACCTTTCAACCATCCTTAACCACTCAACCATCAAACCACTCAACCATCCCGAACCACTTAACCATCCCTAACCACTCAACCATCACTAACCCCTCAACTATCCAACCACTCAAACATTCGACCTTTCAACCATCCCTAACCACTCAACCATCCCTAACCATCCCTTACCATCCCTAACCATCCCTAACCACTCAACCATCCCTAACCATCCCTAACCACTCAACCATCTCAAACCATCCCTAACCACTCAACCATCCAAAAATTCAACCATCCCTAACCACTCAACCATCCCTAACCCCTCAACCATCTAACTCCTTAACCATCAAACCACTCAACCATCCCTAACCCCTCAACCATCCCTAACCCCTCATCCATCCCTAACCACTCAACCATCCCTAAACCCTCAACCATCCTTAACCACTCAACCATCTCTAACAACTAAAATATCCAACCACTCAACCATCCCTTACCACTCAACCATCCCTAACAACTCAACCATCCCTAACCATCCCTATGCATCCCTAACCATCCCTAGCCATCCCTAACCACTCAACGTACAAACCACTCAACCATCCCTAATCCCTCAACCATCCCTAACCCCTCAACCATCCCTAACCCCTCAACCATCCCTAACCCCTCAACCATCCCTAACCACTCAACCATTCCTAACTAGTCAATCATCCCTAACCACTCAACCATACAACCACTCAACCATAGTACCACTCAACAATCCCTAACCACTCAACCTTCCCTAACCACTTATCCATACCTAACCACTAAACCATCACTAACCACTCAACCACCCCTAACTTCTCAACCATCCCTAACCCCTCAAACATCCCTAACCCCTCAACCATCCCAAACCACTCAACCATCCAACCACTCAACCATCGCTTACCACTTAACCATCCCTAACGACTCAACCATCCCTAACCCCTCAACTATCCAACCTCTCAACCATCCAAACACTCAACCAGCCCTAACCACTCAACTATTCCTAACTAGTCAATCATCCCTAACCACTAAACCATCCCTAACCACTCAACCATACAACCACTCAACCATAGTACCACTCAACAATCCCTAACCTCTCAACCTTCCCTAACCACTTATCCATCTTTAACCACTAAACCATCACTAACCACTCAACCACCCCTAAATACTCAACCATCCCTAACCCCTCAATCATCCCAAACCACTCAACCATCCAACCACTCAACCATCGCTAACCACTTAACCATCCCTAACCACTCAACCATCCAACCACTCAACCATCGCTAACCACTTAACCATCCCTAACCACTCAACCATCCCTAACCCCTCAACCATCCAACCACTCAACCATCCCTAACCACTCAACCACTCAACCATCGCTAACCACTTAACCATCCCTAACCACTCAACCATCCCTAACCCCTCAACCATCCAACCACTCAACCATTCAAACACTCAACCTTCCAATCACTCAACCATCCAACCACTCAAACATCCCTAACCACTCAACCATCCCTAACCACTCAACCATCCCTAACCACTCAACCATCCCTAACCACTCAACCATCCCTAACCACTCAACCATCCCTAACCACTCAACCATCCCTAACCACTCAACCATCCCTAACCACTCAACCATCCCTAACCACTCAACCATCCCTAACCACTCAACCATCCCTAACCACTCAACCATCCCTAACCACTCAACCATCCCTAACCACTCAACCATCCCTAACCACTCAACCATCCCTAACCACTCAACCATCCCTAACCACTCAACCATCCCTAACCACTCAACCATCCCTAACCACTCAACCATCCCTAACCACTCAACCATCCCTAACCACTCAACCATCCCTAACCACTCAACCATCCCTAACCACTCAACCATCCCTAACCACTCAACCATCCCTAACCACTCAACCATCCCTAACCACTCAACCATCCCTAACCACTCAACCATCCCTAACCACTCAACCATCCCTAACCACTCAACCATCCCTAACCACTCAACCATCCCTAACCACTCAACCATCCCTAACCACTCAACCATCCCTAACCACTCAACCATCCCTAACCACTCAACCATCCCTAACCACTCAACCATCCCTAACCACTCAACCATCCCTAACCACTCAACCATCCCTAACCACTCAAACATCCAACCTTTCAACCATCCTGAACCACTCAACCATCCAACCACTCAACCATCCCGAACCACTCAACCATCCCTAACCACTCAACCATCACTAACCCCTCAACTATTCAACCACTCAAACATCCGACCTTTCAACCATCCAACCATTCAACCATCCCTAACCATCCCTTACCATCCCTAACCATCCCTAACCACTCAACCATCCCTAACCATCCCTAAACACTCAACTATCCCTAACCATCCCTAACCACTCAACCATCCAAAAACTCAACCATCCCTAACCCCTCAACCATCTAACTCCTCAACCATCTAACCCCTCAACCATCCCTAACCACTCATACATCCCTAAGCACGCAATTATCCACAACCACTCAACCATTCCTAATCACTTAACCATTCCTAACCACTCAACCATTCCTAACCACTCAACTATCGAACCACTCAACCATCACTAAACACGCAACCATCCCTGACCACTCAACCATCCCTAACCCATTAACTATCCAACCTTTCAACCATCCCTAACCCCTCAACTATCCAACAACTTAACCATCCCTAACCACCCAACCATCCAACCACTCAACCCTCCCTAACTACTCAACCATCCCTAACAACTCAACCATCCCTAACCACACAACCATCCCTCAACAATCCAACCACTCAACCATCCCTAACCACTTAACAATCCCTAACCACTCAACAATCACTAACTACTCAACCATCCATAACCACTCAACCATCCCTAACCACTTAACCATCCAACCATTCTACCATCCAACCCATCAACCATCCCTAACCACTCAACCACCCCTAACCACTCAACCATCCCTAACCACTAAACCATCCCTGACCCCTCAACCATCCCTAACCACTCAACCATCCCTAACCACTCAAACATCCAACCTTTCAACCATACTTAACCACTCAACCATCCCGAACCACTCAACCATCCCTAACCACTCAACCACATCTAACCACTCAACCATCCCTAACCACTCAACCATCCCTAACCACTCAACCATCCCTAACCACTCAACCATCCCTAACCACTCAACCATCCCTAACCACTCAACCATCCCTAACCACTCAACCATCCCTAACCACTCAACCATCCCTAACCACTCAACCATCCCTAACCACTCAACCATCCCTAACCACTCAACCATCCCTAACCACTCAACCATCCCTAACCACTCAACCATCCCTAACCACTCAACCATCCCTAACCACTCAACCATCCCTAACCACTCAACCATCCCTAACCATCCCTAACCATCCCTAACCATCCCTAACCATCCCTAACCATCCCTAACCATCCCTAACCATCCCTAACCATCCCTAACCATCCCTAACCATCCCTAACCATCCCTAACCATCCCTAACCATCCCTAACCATCCCTAACCATCCCTAACCATCCCTAACCATCCCTAACCATCCCTAACCATCCCTAACCATCCCTAACCATCCCTAACCATCCCTAACCATCCCTAACCATCCCTAACCATCCCTAACCATCCCTAACCATCCCTAACCATCCCTAACCATCCCTAACCATCCCTAACCATCCCTAACCATCCCTAACCATCCCTAACCATCCCTAACCATCCCTAACCATCCCTAACCATCCCTAACCATCCCTAACCATCCCTAACCATCCCTAACCATCCCTAACCATCCCTAACCATCCCTAACCATCCCTAACCATCCCTAACCATCCCTAACCATCCCTAACCATCCCTAACCATCCCTAACCATCCCTAACCATCCCTAACCATCCCTAACCATCCCTAACCATCCCTAACCATCCCTAACCATCCCTAACCATCCCTAACCATCCCTAACCATCCCTAACCATCCCTAACCATCCCTAACCATCCCTAACCATCCCTAACCATCCCTAACCATCCCTAACCATCCCTAACCATCCCTAACCATCCCTAACCATCCCTAACCATCCCTAACCATCCCTAACCATCCCTAACCATCCCTAACCATCCCTAACCATCCCTAACCATCCCTAACCATCCCTAACCATCCCTAACCATCCCTAACCATCCCTAACCATCCCTAACCATCCCTAACCATCCCTAACCATCCCTAACCATCCCTAACCATCCCTAACCATCCCTAACCATCCCTAACCATCCCTAACCATCCCTAACCATCCCTAACCATCCCTAACCATCCCTAACCATCCCTAACCATCCCTAACCATCCCTAACCATCCCTAACCATCCCTAACCATCCCTAACCATCCCTAACCATCCCTAACCATCCCTAACCTCAACCATCCCTAACCACTCAACCATCCCTAACCACTCAACCATCCCTAACCATCCCTAACCATCCCTAACCATCCCTAACCACTCAACCATCCCTAACCATCCCTAACCATCCCTAACCATCCCTAACCATCCCTAACCATCCCTAACCACTCAACCATCCAAAAACTCAACCATCCCTAACCACTCAACCATGCAACCACTCGACCATCCCTAACTACTCAACAATCCCTAACCCCTCAACCATCCAACCACTCAACCAGCCAAACACTCAACCATCCCTAACCACTCAACCTTCAAATCACTCAACCATCCAACCACTCAACCATCACTAACCACTCAACCATCCCTAACCCCTCAACCATCTCTAACCACTCAATCATCCCTAACCACTGAACTATACCTAACCACTCAACCATCACTAACCCCTCAACCATCCCTAACCACTCAACCATCCCTAACCCCTCAACCATCCCTAACCCCTCAACCATCCCTAACCACTCAACCATCCCTAACCACTCAACCATCCCTAACCCCTCAACCATCCTTAACCACTCAACCATCTCTATCCACTCAAATATCCAACCACTCAACTATCCCTAACCACTCAATCATCCTTAATTATCCCTAAGCATCCCTAAGCATCCCTAACCATCCCTTACCATCCCTAACCATCCCTAACCATTCAACCATCCAACCACTCAACCATCCAACCACTCAACCATCCAACCACTCAATCATCCAACCACCCAACCATCCAACCACTCAACCATCCAACCACTCAACCATCCAACCACTCAACCATCCCTAACCCCTCAACCATCTCTAACCCCTTAACCATCCCTAACCACTCAACCTTCCTAACCATTCAACCATCCAAACACTCAATCATCCCTAACCACTCAACCATCCAACCACTAAACTATCCCTAACAACTCAACCATCCCTAACCACTCAACCATTCCTAACCACTCAACCATCCAACCACTCAACCATCCCTAACCCCTCAACCATCCACAACCACTAAACCATCCCAAACCACTCAACTATCTAACCACTATACCAACCAAAAACTTAACCATTCCTAACCACTCAACCATCCCTAACCACTTAACAATCCCTTACCATCCTCAACCACTCAACCATCCAACCACTCAACCTTCCCTAACCTTTTTTATTATTATTATAATATCTTTTGTTATTGAGGTTGGGGAATGCAGATACGCAGAACCGCTAATTACCCAATGTATTTGTTGGTCAGCGGTTACTGTGGGGCTCCTGCGAGCAGACTACCCACTAAACCCCCGTCCTCTAGGCTAGCCCGAAGGCCATTGCCCGTAGTCCTGATGGTGATTTCTCCTCAGTTAGGTGTTAATGTGTGAGTCAAAACCCACCTTTCGTCTTTTTCCATGAGGCAGCGAAGCCTTCTTTGGTGCTGACTATCGTTTCCGGGGTTGGGCTGTAGTCCTTTACTACCCGGAGAAGTTTGATCCTCTCCTGGTCGTACTCCGGGCAGCTGAGTAAAACGTTGGCTGCGTCCTCTTTGGCGCCACAGGTGCAGAAAGGCGATGGGTTCCTCTTAAAGAAGTGGAGTTTTGCTGCAAAATTCCCATGACCGGACAACAATTGGACTGTCCAGTGGTCCAGCTGGATGTATTTTTTTTCCATCCTGCTCGCGATGTTTGGGAAAAAGGTTTTTTGTTACAGCGCCATTTTTTGTGTTTCTCCACCTTGTCTCCCATTCTGCCATTATGCCCTTGTTAATAGCCTCTTTGGCCATAGTTTTATGGCCGTAGTTTCATTTTTGGCCGGGAGGTTTCATCAGAAAAAATTGAAAATAATACTTTCATTCTACACTTATCCTGTATTTCACCTCGTAATATGTATTCAAATAAAAAGTTTTCTTTTAAATGAAGCCATTAAATTTAAATTGTAACCCCCTCTCAAAATTTGCATTTTTAAGGCTTGCACTTAACCTAAAAACAAATAAAACTCAGATCAACTAGAGATCATGGAATGTATATTTCAAATAATTGAACTAAATATATATATATATATATATATATAGCTCAAGCAGGAGCTGTGTAATCTAATCAGATTTCCCGTGCTTCGGGTGTACATATTAAGAAGTAAATGACCAATTTGTGCTTACAATATGTAGGCAATAATGTTAAAAGATTTTATTTTGTTAAAGCTGGCTCTAGCAGAGAAGACTGGGTTCTAAAATACATTCCTCGACACAAATTTCACTTTAAAGCATTAAAGAACGTGTGGTCATTAGAAAAATAAATTTTTTTTTTTTTTTGCTATTAATGTTACAACGTCATACCTTTCGTAATTTCATTTATATTGACGATTATTTTATCTCTTGTTCCAAACAGCCCCCCTACTCTCTAATATTATAATAACTCACCTTAACATCGAATTTTGTTCACATATATTTTATAATTATTGGTATAATGTCCTGGAATCTAATATTTCTTTTAGGGTATTTATTGATTGTTTACTAATAAACGTGTCATTGACCATGAGTCCTGGATGAACTGGTATCCAAAATAACTACCCTCTATTTTTCTTAACACATTTAAAAAGTATCTTATTAAACTTTATTAATTTATTTTCTGTTTTTATTTTATTTTATAATGAATGGTTTTAATTGTTTGGCTTGTGCTAAGTTCGATATTGCTACGCCTTAACCTAGAAAGTCGCACCATTGTCTCGCTGCCAAGAAGTAGAGGAGTTAGTGAAGAGAGTTATTGGCGAGGTCCAGTATAAGCTGTCCGGTGATCAGAGCACGGTGAGAAATCTCTTCTGGCTGTACTCCAAAGAGATCCTAAGGCGAGGAAGACATTCGCAGAATAGCTCTGCAATAGAAGAACTCCTCCATCAAATACACTATTGCCACGAGTAATGTCACCGATATATCGGGAAACTACCAACATTTACAGTTAAGGAAAATATGTAAGAATGTAATTTGTAGTCTACAAAAAATGCGAAGGGAGCCTGAAAAAAAATCTTACTACCACTGCCGGGAATCGAACCCGGAAGGCATGCTTACACGGAAACTAGGATACCCTGGCTCGATTACCGGCTGTCGTAGTAAGAATTTTTTCAGCCTATCTGGACATTTTTGTAGATATTTTAGCGTAGAATTACCTACCACAATTAATTCATTATTTAAAAATGTAATTTTCAGCGTTCATCAGCGTTTAGAGCTATCTATAGAAAAACCAAATTAGCTTTTTAGGCTATTTTTTGCAAATCCATTGGTGGCTTTTAGGATGACTTAAACTTATAATTGTGACGTCTGTATAAGTAACAGAGAATTGGTTTGTTTCAAGAAAAAAAAATGTATGAAACATAATTCATGAAAAATTGTTTTTCCTAACACTTATAGTTAATAACAGTTTAATAACTTGCACCTTAAGGCAGATAATTACTAATGTAACTACAATGGTTGAGCACTTAGAGATATCTTCTCACTAGACTCCTATAGCAGAGTATTAAGTTAGTTAAGTGGTCTAAGAGATAAGATATTACGACTATTGCCCTCGACTTCTCATTTACTAGTGCACGCCTTTAATGAGACACGAAAAATCTTATTTTAAAATCCGTTTTTCTTAATGTTGTCATGAAACATAAATATTAGTAATTACTTTCCACTTATATAAATATATAATTTAGTTCTATAACAGTAATACCTTTGGAGATATTCTCATTTTAGTTTTGATTTTCCTGCTAACTCTTTTTAACCGATTTATCGATTCCCGAGCTCTATAAAGGTTTACTTCGTCAATACAATGAATTAATTTGTTATTTGCAGATGCAGGAACGCGTCTATACAAGCAGATTGTATGTGATATTTATTGCCATGCTTTTTATCCCCTGTATACATAGAGTATGTAAACAAACCATTGTTTAAGCTTATCTTTATATATATCCTGTACAACTGTCTGCGTGCGTGTGTGTGAAGTGTGTGATGAATGAAATTAATTTCCGAAAATCGTTTGAAAATTGCATTATTTCTTTTCGAGATATCTACTAAACATATTGGAAAAGAAAACAGGTTGGAATAATTTTGATTTAAAGATTTTTCCACGTCAAAAGTTATGGTTATGGACAAGCATGTGCACTAAATGTTAAATTTAAATGGGTGTCAACCAATCCTGGAATATTATAAGATAAATAATAATATACTAATCTTTAAAAATAATATATTTTATATTATAATTATNGTTTAAACCGTTATTGCAATTATGAAATCGGAGGTTGACTAGGTTAAAAAATCGCCAATATTTTTTTTACTCTAAGAGATAAGAAAAAAAATCATAGACTATAAAAGATGTAAAATATAAAAATGCATATAAAAAAAAAAATTTATATTAGTTCTTTTTTTTAATAAAATAAAACATATATAGATTATTTCTGATGTATTAATATGAAAATATGTTTAAATTATTATTTTTTTAATAACAATAATAAATTTTTATCTGTAGAACCATAAAATGTATTTTCTCAAAGGTAACAAGCACTATAATATATATTTTAAATAATCGTCTCACTAAAGGCAATGGATGCCCAACACACCGTTTTGGCTGTGTAATCATTTCCTATTCAATGTAGTAAAGTATCAAATTAGGGCTGGGTGGTCCCAGGAGCACATCAGAAATCATCTGATTCAATACAAACAGAAACATAGAAGGAAGAACAGTATTGCTCGGTGAATACTGAATGTAGTTAGTTCAGCTCAAGAGTCCATTGCATTAACAACAATACTAACTTACCCCTCACATACTCAACTCATACAAATGTATACCATTTGAAAATGATTTTATTTTAATTTTATAAATTAAATAATTATGTAATTATTAGATTCCTTTATGATTGCATCTTGACAATCTGAAAATTTTGCTATAAATTTATGTATGAAACTTCCAAAGCTTCTTGAAATACATCAATATTTATTACACACATAAGTGCATTACTAATAAATACTCATGGTTTGAGTAGATCCATAGTGACAGTGTATGGTACATTTATGTTAAGGAGCAAATCAGGTTTTTCAGTTCACTTATGGAAATGCAAAAACACAATGGTAAACAAAGAGATAGAAAGCATGGCAATTCGAATACAGATCTGCTGCTCTTGTAGAGTTTTTTCAATTAAGCCGTGGTAAATAACGCTCGAAAAAATAGTTCTCTAACGAGGCATTCATTAGGTGGAATGAAACAGAGAGGTAGTAAGCTTAGTATGTCGGATGCAGATCTGCTGCTTTTGATAATGCCTTGCCAAATAACGCGCAAAATAATAGTTCTCTAACGAGGCATTCACTTGATGGGGTGAAACAGAGAGGTCAATTGAATCTAATTCTGGGATGCATGGTCAATATTTACTAAGACCCAATGCGTATCTGGCTTTTATTCTCTCAGTGTTCTTTGAGAGTGAAACTCACTGCTTACTGACAGTTACTTTTAACTCCTTTTTTAGTGCAGATACCAAAATAAAAAGCCTTACATTATTTAGAGTGAGGCGTTCTTATATAACTGATTATTAAAATTTACAAATAAAAGAAAATGCACATTTAAATATTCACTTTTGCTAGTGATTATTGTAAATACTTATTGTACAAACCTAAAGTGATCTGAAATGTAATCAATATTTCTTCAAAATTTTAGACTTATGCAAATAAATGGAATACATTTTTTAATAGTTCTATGCGCCACTTTACTTTTAAAAAAGTATTAAAATGGATGACAGTATTTAACAAAGTGCTCTTAAGATAATTTTCTTTTTCCTACCAAAGTGCATCAGTGCCATGAATCTTGCTAACTGCTGCGATTAATAAAGCCTGAGATCTGTTACTTCTTCTCTCATTTGTTAAATTTATCTTACTCTGGCTCACTCACTTAGTGCAACTTTGTAATTGAGCAGTTTGATAAAGCCGTTTTTCTTATACCAACTTTTCTTCCCCCAGCTAATATTTTAGTAGATTTACCTCAAGGAAACCAACCCTTTTTATATTGGTACCACAAGAAGACTTAAAATATTCCTTAGATTTTTTTTTATCGATTCTAAAAGCTAATTCCGAAATAGAACGTGGTTTTTTGGAATTTGTTCTTAAGAATATATTAAAAGAGAAAATAATTAAAGTCAGTAAATCAGATTTCTTTAAATGGTTAGAAAATTGTTAAATGGGCTCTGTGAAAAATTGGTTCAGCCTGAATAAAATAATTGTTAATTCTGATTACAATTGTTGTGAAAAGAATAGTTTATAGATCGTAAAGGATGACTGTAATAAATGAACAGAATTCAAACAACATATAATTAAAAAACAAAACGTAGATATTAACTATTAATCTATTAGGAGACATTCAAAATTATATTTAGAAATTTAAGCATATTTTTAATCACTGCCTGTTAATATCTTACAACTCTCTTTTTGCACTTTTTTTTTACTTTTAGGAATTTTGATGATTAATTAAACATTTCAGTGCTTACACTTATTATCAAATAATGTTTCATTTTTAAAATCTGCTCACATTGAATGGTTAGTTACTTTAAAGTATATTATTTTTAAAATTTCCATGAATGCTATTACTGTTCTAATTATCGAAATGTATAAATCGCTTACGTATAAATTTGTAGAAAAGGTAGTGTCTGAGGTTGACTATTATTTTTTAAATATGGACATAGAAAAAATATACTATATTATATGATAATACTTAAGTTTACCTTATGCAAAGAAATTTAACATGAAAAATAATCATAATATACAATATTTGGCCTTTTCTTATAAACTAATAATATGTAGGAAAATAAATAAGATCAATAAAAGAAGTTTAAAGTAAAATCACCAAATTAATAGAATAAGAAATGTTTATTCATTTCAAGACTTGTGATTTAGGTAGAATCAAGAATGTGGGGTGCCAGGTCAGCTGTGGGAATATGTTCAGTACTGGCGCTGAGATTTCAAATCCGATCCTGGATACAAAAATATTAGATCCTGGACGAGAAATAAAAGCTTTCCCAGAAACATGGGTGTTTAAAATAAATACAATAATAATATTAATATTTTTAAAAAGGCAACAACGAGATTCATTTAAACAGCTTGACAATGTCAGCTCCTCCGAGCATAAGACGATATATTCGTCGGCCTCGGAGGTTAGACTCTCGACACTAGTGCGGGGAATTTAATAAGTTATCAGACTTGTCCTGGTAGAATAAATGGTAACGCACCGGCCCAAATAGCAGGAGATCCAGGTTCGAGTCCTGGTGGGGACAGTTAGATTTTCTTTATTCTGTTCCCTTGCACAAAAAACTGTTTAATCAAAGTATTTCAGTAATAGCATTAGAGCTTTTGGATAAAAAAATATAAAAAAAACCAAAAATTTAAAAATTTAAATTTTAAATCTCTTAAATACATTGATTGCAATGTACTTAATTATATAACTCACAAACAAATCGGGAGATATATATTTTTACACCATGTAGGTAATAAGAGTTTTAAAAAAGCTCAAAAATCAGTTTTATCAGAAGTGTTCAACTCTAATGAAAAAAATACATTGGATTCAAAAAAACTCAACAATTAAAGAAATCCTATAATAGTAAATTCTAAAAACAAAACATTAAAATTCTCACCCATTAGCTAACTGCTGGATGTATTTAGATATGGAGGTGCACTGTCGCTAATTTACAGTTATCTCTTCTCTGTCTCTGTATTCAATTAACATTGTTTGATCAATACAAATCTAATTTCAGTTTTTATTCCTTTAATTTATTAAATTTGCAAACATTATTTGTTAAATCTGTATATTTACTGCCTCTGACTTGAGGTTATATTAACAACAATGGCACTTGTGCTGTTGTAATCAGTTGACTAAAATGTACAGGAATCGAGGCGTGGGAGGACAGTTAGCTCAAACTAAAATATACCCATTGGAGACAAAAAAAAAACAGCGGGCACTGGGACTCGAACCCTGGTCCTCCTAATACGTACCGGACTTACTGGACATGGATCTTCCAGGTATGTGCCATTATAGAAATAGTAGTTAAAAATTATCTAATTATTTAACATTTAAATTTTAATTAATGTACTTAATCAACTACATTATTAAAATTAAATCAGTTGAATTTCATTTATAACCATAACTGTTAAATTATTGCTATTACTTCAATCGTTATCTTAAATTCAGCCGTTCTATGTTGAAGGGGAAGGAATGTAATTATTCATTGTTTAAATTTTTATTTATATGGGTAATAAATTTGTTTCAATGCTATTTTTTATGGACAAAAATCTTATATGCTTGCTGACCATGCAGCTATCAGATAACGTCTCAGAATAAGGGATCTCTTTTGAGGCTGACCAGATGAACTTTGCGTCTTAAAGGAATTTGATTACGAGGCAAATGGAAAGCAGAGTAAGACAGATGAGCTTAACCGAGTGTTGGTGGGGGTGAATTCCGAATAGCGAACACAGGGGAAGTGATCAGGACAGGACTTCCCGATGATCCTTGGTGCCAGGAGATGGCTCCCACAGGAGGACTCTAAGAAAGGATTCGGAAGGACTTCTGTACTGGGCGTAAGAGGCCTAGGAAGGAAATAAAATGGCGCCTGTTAGTTCCGAAGAAATTACGACCCCTACTTTCAGATTGACACCATTCGGCGCCCTGGGCATATCACCCCTGCTATCTGGCCGTACTGAAGGATTTCTTCACATGGGTATTATATATGTGTAAGCAATACATATAGATATACTATACATATTCTCTATATACTCTCATAATTATTGTCATTTACTTTTGACCTTTTGCATTCATAAAAATTAGAAGACATATTTCAAATAATTATTATTACTATTTGCTTCCTTTAAAATCGATTCATAACAAACCTACTGCCAAAAATATAGAGAAGTTAGAAATCTAAAGTTCTAAGCCAATTTTCGTGGATTGAAAACATAAAAAAAAGAATAGGTAACGCCTATGTTATTGTAAATTAGCTTATAAAATGTAATTTTTTTTTTAAATCAATTTTTTGCTCTTTTTCAAGCACTGAGGGTCCTGGAGGAAGGGGATCTACAGGTTGCCATCTGACTCTTTAGTTTTTTTTTATATATTTTTTATTTATGGATATTAACATTTTCTTTAATCGATTGTTTATTTTTATCAATACAAGCTTGCCCATGTCGGGATTTGAACCCGCAGCGCTAGGACTGCGATACTCGAATGAATGACATGAGCTACAAAGGTTCCTCAAAATGAAAGTTAGATCAGAACCACTAAAGAGTTAAATTAAGTGTTCAAATTTCAAAATTACTTAAGCTTCAAAATGGCTATTAAATCGCCCTCTGTGATCTAGTAAACAAACGCGTTGAAAATTATTTTTATCGTTGATGAAATGTTCTTTGTACTTGCACCATTGTACTTCAAATGTGTAATCAGCTATTTCCTTTAGCTCTAATAACAATTTATTTTAGTAGATGTTTTTTTTTGTTGAGGTTCGATCAAGGTTGGTCCAAAAAATACAATTTAAGAAATGTTTATTTTTTAATTATTTGCCGACGTTTCAGCTTACATTGTTAGCCATCTTCAGGGCGGGAAGGGACGTCTTGTCACCAGGATTCTATATTCATGACTATTAATTTATTTTGTTTTATTTCCAATACTTTTATAATAAATAACACTACAGTAAAACGCATATTAAAAGAGATTTTTAATAATTAGGTAAATAAACAATTGTGGTAATTAGTGCGTATTTCAAGAGTAAATATATCGGGACAAAAATTAAAACATGTGAAACATACATGACAATAAATATATATTAATGATTGTATATATTATTGATTTAAAGTGTTAGATTAAACCCCATGCTTTGTTCAGAATACCAGGTGTAGGAAGCAAATATTAGTCAAGGAGAGAGATTTACAGAGAGAAGGTAAATATAAATTCAAGGTGAGATATATTTGCGAAGGAAATATAGAAAATGGATTACACAGGCGCATATATAATGTAATGTTTGACTCTGACGTCATCGAGAGAGGATTCTGCCATAATTCCATAGAGATATAATTTATCCCCTTCCCTCGTCTCATTCTCTCTCTCTCTCTCTCTCTCTCTCGACGAGACTCTCCTTGAGAGCTGAACACTCGGCACAATGGGAGCTTGTTGAGGGCCTAGCATCGCGCTGAACTTAACACTTTTATTGGAGAGCATTGAGGGATCAGAGCTACACCCCAGATTTTTTCTTCTTTCCCCCTCCTCAAAGGTCCTCTCATAACCCCCACCCCTCTGTACAAAACCTCCCTCTCTACTGCTTCTAAGCCTCTACTACTAATTTTCCTACATACTTAACGCTCTATATCTTGCCTATAATTTCATTTCCATGCATCTTTATCACATACTCAAATTTGATTAGTGTTTTTTCGACTAAAAGTATATTGATGTGAATTTGTTAAATTTATTTATATAAATATTATTTTATTAATTGAAAATTTAAACTTTTTATTTTACTGCTAAGTCATTTATTCATCTGTTTCAAGATAAATATGATCAGTTTAAATAGAAATATCTATGAATCTCAATAAAATATTGAATAAATAATGAATAACTAGAACATCATAAGGTTTTCATATGGTTAAAGAATTTTGTTTTCAATTTTCTCTATAAATAATAATGCTTTTCCTAAATGTACTTAAAATGCATGTGTAAGTATTTTGATATTTTCAAAGTTTAATAAGAAAATTCTTTAAAATTTAATATTAAACAATTAATGAGGGGCAATAGAAAAAAAATCTATCTGTTCCAGCCAGGACTCGAACCTGGATTTCTTACTATCCGGGCCGGTATGCTAACCATTGCACCACAGGGACGAGCTAGATATCTTATTCCACTACAATAACGAAAGCCTAACCCACGAGAGAGGCGAGTACATCGTCTTGAACTCGAAAGAGCTGACATTGTCAAGCAATTTGTCGACTCTCATCATTTACTCTTTTAATTTTTCTTTATAAATATTTATTTGATTGTAGTTTATTACCCCACGTAAACGGAAGCATTCCGGCCCGACAAGCTGGAGATCCAGGTTCGAGTCCTGATTGGGACAGATAGATTTTTTTTATTCTATTCCCTCTCATTAATTGTTTAAAATGTACGTTAAATTACGTTAAACCACAACGGAATAAATACTTAATAATGAACATTTTGTAAATTTTGGATTTACAGAATATACTTATTTATGTAAAACGTAAGTAAAGACCCGCTGACAAACCTCTTTTAATACTGCCTACTGAAGTCGAGTTTCGACAGAATATCAATTCATCTTCTGAGCTACTACTAAATTCTCAGTCATAACTGGGTACTGATTGGTTATCAGTAATAGTCTACAAGTCTAGCCAGTGTAAGTACCTGCAGAAAATACTTGGATTATTTCTTATCAGACTCGAGTACACAGGATGAGCATAGACCCCCAATCCTCTCAGCCTCTCTCTTCCTGGAGTTTTTTCCGCCATGTTGTTCTGTCCGGTCCATTTACTCCAATGGTGAGTGGTGACTATCCCTGGAAATTGGTTGTACACAATCTACTGTTCCGGAAGATTAGCTTTTAGCACTTAAAGAGGACCAACAAATATATATAACAACAAAGAAAGGACTAAGATATGGATAAACCAATACCAACTGTTAACAATGTGCGATAATCATGTGATCATGTATCATTTTTCTGGCTCATGTATTTTATCATAACTGAGGGTGGTTTGCTTGTGTTAATAATTGATGCTAAGTATTAATTATTTTTTTAGTATCTTTAAATAAAGTAGACAAACCTGGTTTTATTACATTGTCATTAAAGTAACTTATGTAACAAAGTTTCTAAATTCAATGAAAATCATTCTGCCATCTAAAATTTTTTTTTGACACACACACACACATATATATATATATNTATACATATATATATATGTAATGTTAAAAATTTTTTCCTACCTTTTATACATTCATACATTAGATTGTATGCCATCCTCAGTACTATTACCAGAAGAACAATGTGAAATTATATTCAAACCAGAACAAAATTCTGTAACTTATTCTTAATTCTATATAATTTTGAAAATTGATAAAACTCGTCCTGAGTTTCTCTATCCTTAAGGTTTCACTCCTCAATCAATTTATCTAAATTTGTAGCCGCTATCCCTTTGATCCTCACAGCCACCCCTCCCCCCTCACATCTTCTTTCGCCGTCATACCTGCACCTCATCTTATTTTCCCATATCTTCGTTATGTAGATTTGTCCATTCTGACAAGTACCCTCTCGTGATCTCATGATGGTAAACGAACGATATTAGAATTCTGCTATAAGCCATAATGGCGGCCTGAAATGTATGCCTTTGAAAAAATAAATAAATAAATAAATAACACACAATAACCCTAGCCTCATTTATCCAGCGGAAGACATACTGAAGTTCTCTTTCTTTGAACTACAACGTCTTTGGTTATTTGACTCTATCTGAGAGTGAACGCAAAGAGGGAAGTATTCGAAAAGCTATAAGTAATATACTATTTCAACAAATTGGCTTGTAATTTTGAAAGGTCATTATGCAACAATTAAAAATAGTAACTTTTGGATTATTGTTATTTAAAAATGACTGTATTAAAAGATTTGCAGAAAGACATTGATTAGTGGACATATTAAATCCAATATGTCNCTCTCCCCCCCCTCAATCTCTCTCTCTCTCTCTCTCTTTCTCTTTAAAATAGAGAAACTGAATTAGATTTGTTTATTCTTTTTAGAATTCATTATACAAATCCTTTTCGACAGAAATCATTAGTTGAAGTAAATATTTGTAGGAAAAAAGAAGGCATAAAATCTTCTTTTTTTTTAAAATATTTTAATCCGTTTTTTTCCTACAATATTTTTTAAGGGCTCATGTAAAAAGGAAGATATTTAGTAATGCACTAGGTGAGTTTAGAATTTCTCGTAAGCGAACCCCCGGCCGGTCTAGAGCCAGCCCATAAATCACATTACTCATTTACACAGCTTCAAATTCAAGAGCTTCTAAAATTTAATAATAACAGTTTTTATATATTATATTTACAAATATATTTATATTACATATATAAATTATGTTACCAATAAAAAAAAATTCAATAATTTAACCAGGTGTGTTATTGAAAGTATTTAAAGGGAAAAAAGAAAGGCAGTTTGTGTGTGTCGTAAGGGTTGTTAGCCCCTGTGCCATTTCACCCCTCCCCCTAAGATATTTCACATTCCCCGAATTCCACAGTCGCTTCTTCACCTATAGCTGGAGCGGAATTTCGATCGAGTGGCATTTTTGTTGGCTTGTGTACCAAATTTCAGCAGGCTCATCTAATCTTAGGTAACGGCCTAAATTTATTTTCGATGTAATTTGTAAAGAGCTATTTATGTAAACAAATATGGCTTTTTTTTTACAATTTTTTTTCAAATATTTTGTAGTAGACAGGCGCGGTTCATTTTTTTTTCATGAATTCTAAGGATGCTATGTAGAAGGTTATTACTCTATACAGAGTATATTAGTCATCAAAGTTATTGTAAAGTACTTTTTAACCCCTAGAACTTAGAACCAATGGCGAAAGGTAACCAAGTTGTAACACTACTCAAAAAAACATATGTCACTTGCCTGGCATTTATAATCCCAGACTCGAAGAATCAGTTTTTGGGAACCAGAAAATTAACTACTAATCATACGTGGTATCTGACTCCTTCAAGATTTCTTGTCAGCAAAGAAAGTCCACATCTTATTCTATTAATAAACTTTTTAAAGTCATTACTTACTAAGGTCCATCAAATATATTTATGCCTTCAAATTATTTTCTAAACGGCTGTTAATTAAATTTATTGAGAATAAAGGTCCAACAAAGGAATTGTAAACACTTTGGCTTTTAAACGATTAAATGCAAAGGGATAGAATAAAAAATCTAAACTGTCTCAGCCAGGACTCGAACCTGGATCTCCTGCTCTCCTGGCCGGTGCGTTATCCATTTACGCCAGGTTCGAGCCCTGGCTGGGACAGTTAGATTTTTTATTCTATTCACTTACTATTTAATCGTTTAAATTTTATATGGGATAATATACCACAATAAAAAATATGTATGAAACATTGCCTTTTAGTTTAAATTGAAGTTATTGGGGAACTTTACTGCACATGCAAACATTTAAAAATATTGGGGGTTCACTGTATGTAAATACAGTACAGACATATTTACTTTACTTAGTAATGAATTTATAACTACTACAGAGAGAGAAACTAAAAATAGTATTTTGTTATATTATATATGTACCTTTCCAACTAAGTAAGGGCGTTTTACAGGAATTGTAAAAATATGTCACTCTGGAGCTGAGTAATCTAAGTAGATTTCCCACGTTTCATTCATGACTTAAGTAATTAAGATTATTTGGCGAAATTTAATAAATAAACCGAAGAGTAAAAACAATGATCACAAAGCCTATTACCATTGGCTGGGAAGGAAAGGTGGTGAATCGCTGAAAAAACTTGTTACATCTGTAAATTTCCCCCTCAATGACCGTTTATCGTTTAAATTCTATAGAATATAACCATTAAAGTTAAAAATTTTCTACTATTATGAAAGCATAAATATGTATTATAAATTAAAATTGAGAGTTTTTTTACCAAGTAGAGATTATTAGTAGATTTTTTTTAGGGGGGGGGGGGGTCGGTCAAGGAAGATCCAAAAAATACACATTTTTAAACTGTATTTATGGATCTAACTTGATCGAACTCCAACAAAAAACATTTACTAATATGTATTATAAAGTTTTACAAAACTCATAATTTATTTTGGTTGTTAATTTTAATCTCTCTCTAAACCACTCCTTTTTCATATCCGATTTAAACGAAACATAAAGTCTTTAAAACTTTAGCAATATAAACCTAAGTTTCGAATTTGGTTTTTCTGTCATATAACACCTGCCCCCAGTAGAAATGACATTCTAACTTAATGACTTTTCTTTTTTAACACATTTATAAATTTATTTTAAATAAATAAAAAATTTGTTTTAATTTTTGAAATATCAATCTCGTAATTATTATATCTTCATGAAAATAAAAATGTTTATAAATTACGTCTTAAACTTATTTTGTTCTAAACATTTTTTTTTTCATGACAATGTAATAATTACGAGATTGATATTTCAAATTTAGATCCTCTTCCTCCCAATTTTAACCATTAACAAAGTCTTCCGATGGCTTACAAAAAAAAATAAATACCTAATTTGGTTTCAATAAATTTAAAAAAAAAACAGACACTAGAGAGAATAAAAACAAATATTTATGTAATTTAGCTTCTCCAATGTAGGATCGGTATTATCTCTTAATGATTTTTTAAAAGTTTAAATTGTTTCATGAATGAGAAAAATTAAAGCTCTAGACGAAAAAAAAAACAACTTTAAATCCCAAAGAAAAGAGGTTAAAACTTACCTTGATAAGTTCTTAATGGTATGTATAATTCACTAAATCTATTTTCTCTACCAATTTTAACTTTTACTAAGTTAGACAGTTCGAAAAATGTCGGCCTGCTATTGTAGTTATAACCTCCGTATATTCTCCTCCATTTTAACTTTTTAACTGCTGAACGGGATTTAATGAAATTCGCTGGGTATTCATTCCTTGTCACAAGACTTATTAAGTTTGGACTCTTACAGATTGATCCATTGTTTGAAAAGAAAATTGAAGTTAATCTCTTTGTAGATTATGCGTGCTAAATTACTAAACTTGCGCTTGAGAAATTAACCAGTTAAGTTCTGCACTCTGAGATGTGACCATAAAACTCCCTCGGAGATCTCTCCTGGCATCACTATCGCCCTGATGATGACTTACAAGTCAAGTCGAAACATTTGCAATAATAAAATAATAGTTTTGAAGTATTTTATTTTCATATTCTTGACCGAAACCCTGACTGATTACTCCAGTATAATACTAAACTGTCAAACAATCACTAACTAACTAACAATGTAGTAAGTTACTTTAGTAAGTTATACAGGAAAACAATATAATAGACTACGCTTCAAAATTCATGAAAAATTATATATATATAAATTACTTTAAATAAAATTGTTCATTTACATGTGGGGTCAAAGACTAA
>KZ808248.1:104787-114812 GCA_000696205.2 Oncopeltus fasciatus
TCAAGATGTGACGTCATTATATGTATATATATATATATATATATATATATATATATATATATATACACAAACATATATATATATATGTTTGTGTGTGTGTGTGTGTATTCTCATTCTTAAATTTTATCTTGTAATATAATCAGCCTCTAAAATTTAGTAAATATTTACTGTAAACTACACCTGTCTTGAAATTTCCTGTAATAAAAGGGAGCATTTTATAAGTTACTGAGAATAAATAAATATAAAAAGTATCTCAAATTTTTCTAATATTTTCTTATTTCATCTATTAGGAATTACTGCTTGAGACAAGGTTTAGTAAAAGCTAGGTGTATTGCCAAGTAATTGAGTGGTAATTTGGCGGCGGTTCAGAGAGCTTCCTGAAATTAATCAGGTTTGTGTGTGGTTCACGAGCGTGACGCTTTCAGCAATCTCACTCCAGTTTCATACAAGTTAGATTGGAAATTGCCTTCAACTTAAATGGGCCCAGACAAGGGCTTATCTTCGGCCAGCGCCGGAGCAGCGTGTTAGCCATCGGCGGCCAACTTAAATGTGCTCCAACATTACTCACTTCACCGTGGGGTTTCGTTTTGTGAGGTTATGGGCCCAGGGAACTTCCTTGGGGGCATGATGAGGACGTGGCTATACTGAAGAATATGAATAAGTATTGCAAGTTACTTTTTTTTTTATTATTAACATTTTTTTGCGATAACTTGAAGCATAAAGTAATAAGTCAAAGATATAGTGTTCACATATATGCATTCACACATATGTCTGTGTGTGTGTAATAAATAATGCGCAATAGTAATTTAGGTCGCTTATAATTGTGAGGGGCTAGTGAGAGAAAGAGAGATGAGCAAAGAGAGAGCATAGTGTTGAGTGGGAAGGAAGAACAGTATTCTGTTGTCTCTTTGTGGCGATAGAAGCATTGTATCTCTTTGACAAGGTGCAGAGAGGGAGGCAGTTTGAGAGACGAATAGTAGAAGAAATGGGGACGACGGAGAGGGGGATAAAGAGACAAAGAGGGAGAGCCTGCCTGGTCGGTGTGGGTGTGTTGGTGAGGCAGAAGGGGGTGCGTGACAAAGAGATAGGGGTAGTGAGAGAGAGCGTGAGAGAGAGAGTTGTGTCCTTTAATTTGGGGACCTTCCTCTCTCTTATCGCTCCCGCCCTTTCTCACCCGGGGATTTCAGCGCCACCTTCCGAGATTCATCTCAAGCACAGGTCTCGGCCCCTGCCCTGATAATTTCCCCGATACACTTTAGTCTGCCGTCGAGTTCTCACTCTCTCTCTCTCTCTCTCTTTCTCGCTCACGCACTCTCCATCATCCTGGCTCTCACTCTCGTTCCGTTCACCCTCCTTGTCCCCCAGCGATTCACCTCAAAAGATAATTGTAATTTAAGTCCCATTGCATCTCCTCCCTGAGTGTTACCGGCGAGGAGACAAGATCTCCCACCATTCTTCCGAGGTTAAGTAAGTACTTTATCTCCTCGCTTTCCTCAGCGTAAACGTGACTTGCAATTTCCTCTTCTTTTATTTTCTTTAAGCTATCCGGTTCTTGAACGAAATACCCACCAGTAGTATGTCTGAATTGTTTTTTAATGATTTTTACTAAACATTTTATCAATTAACACCCATACATTTATAACATATTTTATAGATAACAGTTATTAATGCATTTTAGTATATTTTTCAACTATTTATTGAATTTATTTTATATTGTATTTAGGAGCATAATTTTATTTTGTCATGTCAGCTAATATAATTAAATTTCGGTTTTTCCTTAATGAGTTACATTGCGAATAATCAACCATGAATGAACACTTTTGCAACGCTAATGTTTTGTTTTGTTAATGTTAAAACTTATTTTAATGATTTCTATCTACAAAAAAGAATAAGAAAAATTTCTAGTAAAATATGTTTCAATCATGATTTAGTCACTGTAGAGCAGGAGTCTCTCTCTCCCTATCACCCGATTTGCCCTGATGAAGGCCTGAAATTTAGGCATTTAAACATTGGCTAAAATATTTTTACAAATCAGTTTTCAATTCTTCAGCTCCCAAGACCGAATCCCTAGCAATCCTCTTCTCTCATATCTTATTTATTCTCTTTACCGGTTAATTCCATAACAAAAGTTTTGTAATAACATTTTGAGTGCGATTTCTAAGGCCACTTGACACAGCTATGTATTCTAAAGACAAAAAATTATATACATTTTATGCTATTTTAACCTTCATTTGTTACCTTCTATTATATTATTTTTATTTTGGGATATCTCCCTATTGTATTTTTTTTCTTTCTCATTCTATTTTTTGCTTCTTACTCTTTTCTTTGAACCATTGAAGCGAAAAAATCTGCAGCCCTTCCCTCCCAGCGCACTTGACTTTGTCTGGGGGTTGACGTTCCTTCCCATTCCACATTTCTGCAATCCCCCCTTCTCCCCTCCAACCGCCCTTCGCCTCCCCCTCCCACAAAACCCTACAGAGAATAATTTATCGGTTGGTGCCAGATGGCGAAGAGAGTGCCGTTGCGCGCGAGGTAAGGAAAATTAGTCCCTGCCTAGGGCGCGTTGGCGCTGCCTTTTTGCGCGGCTATAAATTCATGATACCGCCCTTTTGCGGGGAGAGCCGGGGCCTTTTCCAGCGTTCCCAGAGTGATCCGAGCCGCGAGCTCAACCTCCCTCTTGAATAGAATGAGGAGGAAACCATTCTTCACTTCCAGCTCTCCTTCCCCTTCTTAATATTTCTTTTTTTTTGGAATTATGGATGTTTAATAATTGTTGTATATTAATATATTGGAGAAGTTAATATTATAATTCAAAATTGTTGGGCAATTATTTTATTATTGCCGTTGTTTCGACTTAACTCGTATGTCATCACCAGGGCGATAGTGATGTCCAAAGAGATCTCCAAGGGAGGTTTTTGGTACATCTCAGAGCCCAGATGGTTACATAATAATAATAATAATAANTAAATTTTAGATAAGAAAAATTAAAAAAAAACGTTTAAGCAGACTGTTTTTTTTCTTTTTTCAATGGAGAAACCAAGTTCGGCATTTGCATTACTTACGAGATTCTTAGATTATATTCGATGGATGGAGGGAGAGAGTAAGACAGGAAGTATAAAAGAATAACAAATTAACTTATCGACAATATCTTAGTTATTTTTAGTGTTTAAAATAAATAGCTGTAAAATATAACTATAAAATATTTGCTTTCTATATCACTTCCACGAAAGGCGCAAAATAAGAAAGATGTTTAAGAATATAACTAAGAGAAGCGAACGCCCCCCGTCCCCCCACAGTTATTACATTCCACTTGGTCTTCAGCCAGTATAAAGGGCGATTCCCGTCATAGTTATATTTTTTTTAAGAATTAAATTTTGTTTAAGGGGGATTTCCTAAGAGGATTTCTTGCCTCTCTTAAAAGAGAAACAGGAAATTCGCTTAGTTTAAGCAGGTTTTGCGTCAAGTACTTAGCTTATTCCTCAAATTTCCTATAATTGATTACTATGGGCACTTGAGGAAGAACACCAAATCCTTTTCTAAATTAGAATTTATGAAAGATATGAAAATAGTAAATATTAATAAATAATAAATAAAACTAAAAATGAATACTCTACGGGTTATTCCAAGGAACTAGAGGGATCGCATTGCTAAAATTCTTATGCCCACAACTGTGGCCAGGTCGTCTTCACAGCTTTTGCCTATTTATGGACAGTGGACCCAGGACGAAGGGTCTTTCCCCTGACGTCGTCCCTAGGGGGTTGCAATTGAGGGTGCCTAACAGGTATTGACGTCTTCTTTCGAAGCGTTTGTCCTAAACACCTCCATTTTAAGGTCATAATCTAGTGACTGCGATCTGACTTATGAAAATTATACTGGGTCACCGATTAAAATAAAGCTTTGGCGAAACTGTCACAGACTCTTTTCATGCCCCACAACAATGTGATAACGCACTTTTAATGTTTTTGTCAAAAATTCTTATTTTAGTTTCATGCAGTCATTAAAACGCCAAAAATTATATTGTTGAGCTAAAGCTCCAATTTAAAAAAAAATATATGTCCTTATGAGAAGTATGCTAAAAATGAATATACCATAGTTAAAAAAATAAATTTAAGGGTTGTTATATATCATTCCTCTCCAGCTTACTTTATTTACTTGAAGACCATAATTATTATTGTGAATTATAAAAAATTAGAAGCCTCTCAATTCCGTAATGTCTCCTTATGTTCTTTAAAGTATATAAGATTTTACAGAAACAATTTAAGGCAAGCTATTACAATTTGACGGAGACCTATATTGCCTTTTAACGCCAGGTTAAATACATAAAAAGCCCCAGAACCAAATACCGATTTTTAGCAGATTTAGCCAACGAACCTCTAACCATGTAAGATAAACGGGGATGTGCGTCTGTATATATATATATGGGCCGTCAATTATTATGGGTTTTGGCCAGGATCAGAAAAATAAAATACTCCAAATTTTAGGGTAATTATTTTGAGTTCAGCTCAGAACTCTAAGATCTGACCATAAACCTCCATCGAAGATCTCTCCAGACATCACTATCAACCAGATTATGTCTTATAAGTTAAGTCGAAACGTTAACAATAATAAAATCAACAATTTTGGAGTATTTTATTTTTCTGATCCTGGCCGAAACCTTGAATAATTTCTCCAGCATAAGTTTCGACGGACAATGAACCTCCAAACATGTATATTAATATAATTGTTATATATTAACGTAATTTCTCTTTGTATCCTTCTTTTTTAATTTTATATGTATTACACATTTGAAAACGTCAGTTTATTAAGCTTATTAAAAGTTTAAAATTAAATTTTAACATTATTACAAAATTATGAATTTTTATTAAAAGTTTAGAAACATGAAATTTAATTTTACAAATAATAATAATTATTTGAACTTGAAGTTAGATATCCTAAACCTTGAGAAAATTAAAAGTAATTAAAATGTATAAAAATACATTTTTGTTTAAATTTAATGGAATAATTTCATTTTGTAAGATATAAAACAATATCCAGTTAGTAATATTTAATTATTTGTTTTGTTTTTCGTTTTAAGTTCTCGGCGTAGAAAATTTTATTATGAAATGATCTGCCTGAATTTATCTTATTTTTCAGCATTGTGGTAAAATAATAATAAAACTGTCTTACCCATACTATTTTTTTAAAGTTCTTACCATTTTTAATTCTAGTGTGTCATCCTTAGAAGATCTTCTTAACAGCAGATTTAGTTCTGCCAGCGTAGATTCTTACTTATCATATTCTAGCCCGGCTAAGTACGGAACAAGACTTTTAAACCATAAAAAATTTTGGAATTCTTAAAGATACCGGTTTTATGATAGGTATTACAAAAAATGCAATGTTCTCTTTCTAAAAAATCAACTATATCACGAAATACTTTGAAGTAATTATAGAATGCAATTATTTTGTTACAAACACCACAACTAAATTAAATAATTATTTTGTTACTTATTTCATTTATTTTCCTAATCCTGGAGCTAATTTTAAAAATTAAGAATACGTTGGAATGGGAACTGTTTGAATTTGTTGTGTGATAATAAGTTTCTCCAGTGATAATTTACTGGTAGTATGATGTACCTGATAATTATAATCTCTAAGAAATTGAGTCTTAGGCTCTTGTCAAATAAGTTCTTAATGAGCCTTGCATATATTGCTAGAAAAAATTTAATTCACCGAAGAAAAAAATTTGCGATCCCTCACCTTCGTAGTGAGCTCTAAACCTTCATGGTCCATGAAATTTCGGATACCACAATCTGAATATCTGTTACCATAGAAGAGATTATGGTGGAATATAATTGTCTAATACCATTATATAAATTAATGGATTATACCGTTGTTGGGAAAATATGTTCATAAAAGGGAATTAGGGAAAATTAATTGAATAATGAAGAATTGTTTTTTTTTTTTAATATTTTATTTTGTTGTGGTTTTTAATCCCACGTAAATTATTATTTTTTAAACAATTAATGAGAGGGAACAGAAAATAAAAACTATCTGTACTCGCCAGGAATCGAACCTGGACCTCCTGCTATCCGGGCTGGAATGCAAATTAATCCATTACACCACAAGGACCAGCCAGCTATCTCATTCAGTTCCCTCTACATTAGCGAGAGCCTAACTTACGAGAAAGACGAGAAATTCGTCTTAAACTCGAAGTAGCTGACATTGTCATGCATTTCATGGATAGCAGGAGGTCCAGGTTCGATTCCTGGCGAGGACAGATAGTTTTTTATTTTCTGTTCCCTCTCATTAATTGTTTAAAAAATAATAATTTACGTGGGATTAAAAACCACAACAAAATAAAATATTTATAAAATTAAAATTTAATAAAGTAAATGACGAGAGCCGACAAAATGCATGACAATGTCAGCTACTTCGAGTTTAAGACGAATTTCTCGTCTTTCTCGTAAGTTAGGCTCTCGCTAATGTAGAGGGAACTGAATGAGATAGCTGGCTGGTCCTTGTGGTGTAATGGATTAATTTGCATTCCAGCCCGGATAGCAGGAGGTCCAGGTTCGATTCCTGGCGAGGACAGATAGTTTTTTATATTCTGTTCCCTCTCATTAATTGTTTAAAAAATTGTTTTTTTTTTTGTTTTTTTTACTCAAAATACCATAGTTGTATTTTGATTTGAATAAGTTTTTTTTTTAATCATACTTATTTAACTCCTGTTTTGTTATTTTAGTTTTATTTATACCCTTCTTCTTCCCAACAATCTTCCTTTGCTTATTTTCTGGGTAGGAAGATGTTATTCTTCCGCTTGTCGGGGGGAGGGGGGATGTGAGAGGAATCCCAATTAGTCTCTCAAACATCTCTTCAACACCTTGAACTAAATTTATCTAACTAATGGAATCCTGCCAAAAATATAGTGCATCACATGTATTAAATGTCGGGTGTCTAATGTGTTCACGTCCTGCCAGGAGGCAGCCCATTTTTTTTTTCCTATATGATTTTGTCAGGTTAGCGTGTGTCTAAAAATTAATTTAGACAAAGAAAACACTTGCCACATATACTATAATAAATGTTAATTTCTGATGAGACACCACGTAACTCTTGAAATTACATTCTTAAATATATTTTTTACTATGGGTTTTTTAAAAATTAATATACTATAAAATATTAAATTTCAAACCTACTTTTCTCGAAACAATATTTCGTAGCGCTTGTTATGACTAGTGTGTTAATATTTTAAATTAATTATTTAAATAATAACGGGAGGGAGAGAGTAGTAAACACATAAAAAGAATAAATTAATGAGTAAAATTTTCGGGGAGATTTCTCCCCCTTCCTCAGTGAGGAGTGAAGAGAGACTCACTGACTCCCCACTGACGAAGTGCGAGAAATCACCGTAAAAATTTTACTCAGTGCAATTTCTTTTGTGTGTGTGTTCACTATACTCTTTCTCTCACCTTTCCTTATTTACTATATATTTCGCAGCCGTGAGTGTTAATTTTCTACATATATANTTGTAGTAATTAATTAAAAAACTACAAAAAATGTGAATTTTTATTATCATATTTATCTTTAAGCGGCATTTGAGGCTTTTTAAAATTTGATTTCTTACCACTCAGAAAAAGAAAGTTTCTTTTATGAGACAGCCATCATGAATCTTTCTGAAATGCAAGTAAACATAATTCAGAAGGTGACAAGCCTTTATATGTGTTAGCTAGCTGTGACAGTTAAACTCTAAAAATATATCTCTACTTGGTCTGCCCACTAATCCTTGGTTATAAATTAGAAAAGGGAGTGGCCTCTTCCACCCTCTTGCCAAAAAATGGAAATAATATTTGGCAATGAGTTCTGTCTGACAGCATGGTATCCTTCTAAGATATTATCATCCAGCGCGATTCTGGGTATGCAACTCACAATTTTATTCCAATTTTTAGAGGATCATATTTTTAGCATCTCCTAAGGTCAAGGTCGGTTGAAATTATTCAAAAATGTTGTAGTGGCACCGACGTTCTGTATGGGACTTCTGATAAGCAACTCTTTGATACTATGATTGTAGTGGGCATTCACAATTATGATGGGCGTTGAGATTTAATGAAATGAGGGTGTATGAGGGACACGTCCGCCGCCTCTGTGCGCGCCATACTCCCGCCGTAATCTATGCAAAAAAGCCCTGAGTGGAAGCGAACTCCACTGCCGGGATCTGTACTGTTGACTTAGGCGAAAGCCCTTCCATGCCCCCCCCCCCCCAACTCAAACTGTTAATATGCATGAACTCAAAATCGCCCCCTAATCCCTGCATTTACTTCACATAATTACACCCCACTCGTCAAATATTATGTCCCTCTATTATCCAATTACAAATACATAACTGTAAGAGGATTTTTTTTTCTTTTTTTACTCAGATTAGCTAAAATTCGTTTCTCTGCAAAATATGTTTTCTTTTTAATTATAGCTTAGCGCTTTTCTAGGCCCATGATCCTACCATCAGAGCTAAGTTCGCTGAGAAGAACATGTTCTGTCAACCTCGAAGGTTTGTGGCTTACTCTTAAGCCATAATTTATAGAAAGTGTATTGTGCGAAGAAACGAATTTTGTTTCTGCTTTCCTATTTAGAAATACCTTTGCTTCTTAAACAATAAAAATTGTTTTTTAGGGAGGAATTTGATACCAAACAATTTTCCGTACCTTGCTTTTTATAAATATATAAAATAATAGAAATCATTATGATTTATCTTCTTGGAAAAAATTAAAACAACTTTTTTGAATGTTATTCACATTTTTATAATGTAACTTCAAAATAGTTTATTGTATTGCTTGTATTACAGATAATAACATAATATTATTTATTGCTTTTATGTTCATAAAATTCTCAGTTCGTTTTATGCTTTCGATCTAAGTATTTTTTTAACAGTAGCAAATGCAATCAACAAAGTGTTAAATAAGGCGCTTGGGTCAATTAAATTTCTTTATAGCTGTCTATCTTTAATGTTTGACATGTATACAGATATTCATAGATGGAAATATACACAGATATTCATGGATGGACATATACTCACCTTTTCGTGGATGGACATATACTCATCTTTTCATGGATAAACATATACTCAGATTTTCATGGATGGATATATACAAAGATATTCATGGATGGACATATACTCAGATATTCTTGGATGGACATACACTCACCTTTTCGTAGATGGACATATATTCACATTTTCATTGATGGACATATACGATTTTCACGGATGGGTATATACACTTATTTCCATTAACAGGTCCGAAGTGATACTACTGCGACTCTTATAATACTTGGGAATCGCACCAGTACACTCGAGCACGATAGAGTCAAGCTTAAGTAAAGGCTCATTTCTTGGGAGATGTCCAGGTGGGAAGAAGTGGCGTGTCATCGGTCTGTTTAAACACTAAACGCTAGCACTCAAGTTTCACTATGCACAGCTGTTCAATTACAGGGAGTGTTAAATATTTCTTTGCAACAATGAGGCTCTAATTTAGGATGTCGGTCGATAAATTGGAAATAAATGGAAAATTGAAATCATACGAGTCTTCGTTCTTTGTCAAATTAAAATTAGAAACTTACGAGACATTATTGATACCCGGTAATAAGAAAAATTGTCTCTTCCGTAGAAGATTACAAACTTTTCCAAAATGGGGTATATAGCTTGAGGTTAATTCTAAAAATCAGTTATTATGTATATCTTTAAGGTATTCTTTATTTACTGATAACTTTTTGTAATTGATTGTTTGGGAATTTTACAACAAATAATAAAGATAAAATTAATAGTTTTGTCAGTTACTTCTAAGAACTAACAATTATATTTAATAGGTTACTTGAAATATAATTGAATTTGAATTTTGTTAAACATTTTTGGTACTGTTAAATTAATAAATAAAATTTTGTACTTCAAAATTGTATTTATAATACAACACACATTCGAATTTCAGTGAACAAAGAAAACGTTTTTATAAAAATTTCAGCAGATGAATAGCTAATTGAGTATTTCCCTTTTTTTAGCTTAA
>KZ808248.1:123969-161840 GCA_000696205.2 Oncopeltus fasciatus
CCCCTCCCCCCAACCCCTACAGACATGTCCACTCCCCTCCATTTTCCAAACCCTGCCGAATCACACGTGATTTCAATTAGATCCGTTTGAAAGGGAATTAATGGGACCTTGCATCCCATTAAAATGACGGCCTCCCTCGTTAAAAGTGGAGGTAAACGGAATTCAGATCCCCTCAAATAATTACCCCTACTGGATTCTACTTCCAGACTGAAATCCATTCCTCCTCTGTTAGTGCTTGACTGTTCATTCGCTACTCACATTAATTCATTTTTCATCATTGGTTATTCGGAAATAAGTGTATTTCGTTAAGTACACATTTACACTTTTAAATTTGAATACCATTATTAACTAGCTCCCATTTCGAGTGGCTTTCCTTCTTAAATGTAGTGTGGCAAGTGAGCAATAAGTTATGTGCAAAAACCCTAATGTTTACAGTCATATTTGGCTATTGAATGCATGGTAATACCTATAAATAAATCTGAGACTTTTGGTAATATGACGAGATACTCTTTCTGGTAAAATAATCTATTTTAAAACATTTTACTAACTTAGGTTTTTGCTTTCTAGGTTTTAGAGCCACTTGTGATTTTAAGATGTAGTGAAAACCCAATTGTTCAAATACGCTTTGAACAAATGACTTGTGAAAAATCAATTCTTACAATTTTGATATCTTGCAACACAATTCTTTCCCTAAAAGACTTTATAAATTGTGAAAATTCATGTTTCCTGTTTGGTAAAAATTAACCAATCTCTTATTGTTAATGTTTTATAAAATTTAAAAAAAAACTATTTATAAATAAATATTTTTTAAAAAAACTTTTAACTCAAAAACTACATTATGTTGAAAAATGAATAAGGAAAATGAGAATGAGTAATTCGTACCCTATAATTAGAAGTAAACTTTATGAGCATTTTTATTATCAATAATACTATATTTGTCCATCATTGATAATAATAAATTCATTTTTACAGTACTTAAAACAGAAAACTTGACCAAGATTTTCTGAGCAAATTTTAGTTTCGTAGATGCACCTGTTTTTATTAATATAAATTAGTTTTTTGCATTAATATATTTAAATTTTCCACAGAAAATATATTTAACAACTAATAATAGTCTCAAACTTGGCAGCTTGTAACATTCTAAAATATTCAGAATTGTATTTCATATTTTAATTTCGAGGAGAGCTCGATTATTCTAATTAGATGAGCCCTAATGAGCAACATGTTTTAATCAGTTGGAAACAGAATGGACTTCGTTAGTCCTTATTTGTACATTCATTCAGAACAGAATAAATAATTTTTAATCATTAAAAAATATATCTCGTTGGGTTTTAATTATAAACTTACCAAAAGTAGGTGTATACTTTTTTATTTGATTATGTAGCATTGTTACGTAAACCAGATGTAATAATCCCTTTGTATGATTTTTTTTATTACCATGTTTATGTGATAATACTAATTATCAACTCATATATGTATTTGTATTAAGTAATTGAGGTATATATTATTATTAAGGAATAAAATCAATGCATAAATTATAACTTTTGAATAAGAATTTTTTTAATTCAAATTAAGTATTAAATTCCTATTTGTTTATTTCCAATCAACTTTCTGGATTTTATTTTGTTCTTAGTACTAAGACTTTCTTTTTATTTATTTAATAAACATTCGAAGACTTATATTGTTTCGATCAGGTTCACAAGATGGGATTTTTCCTATTTTAGCAAGAGGAAGTTTTTAAGAAGATTTAAAAATTTAATCCTCAAATGTATTTTTGAATAGAGAATTTCAGGAATCTTGAATTTGTTATGGGAGAGGATTATGTGCAGGTTTTTGCACTTATGGGTCAAACCATATAATAAACTTTATACTTTTAGCTCGTCTTGATATTAATAAGAACAGATTTTTGGTGTACAGTTGTATGAACGCTTGCCGTATTATAATTATTTTTAAAGTATCTTATCAATTCGCAAATAATAAAAATGTAAATAAAAATATGAAATCGTTTTAAATTATTATCCTGAGGTCGACTCTATAAAGAAAATTGCAGTGATTTTGTTACCCAATTGTTGGTTGTTTGGGGGGGGGGTGGGAGGGGGGGGCGTTTTTTCTCTTAAATCAAAGAATTTAAATTCAGCTTGTGAGAATAATTGGTGGCGCTGATTTTTAATTAGTAGAGTAGATTCGTGCGGCAGTGTTACTCTTTTTCACCTGTAGAACGTCTGGAAGGGTCCTGTATCGATGCCCACAAACTCATCTCGTCCAACCGCAGGAGTTCGTGACTTCCCTTCCCCTGAAAATTATAATGAAGCTGGAAGGGGAGAAAGAGCCAGAAACAAGATCCAGATTTCCTACACCTAAACATTGAACAATAAGCCAAAGAGGTATGTGAATCTTTAGTGTTCAAAGAAGAATTTTGATCTTGTATAATCATAAAATACAGCAGTGACATATTCCCCTGAATTAAATTTGGAATTACTGTAAATTTTATTTATTTTTTATTATTTATTCATTTCAAACTATTTTTTACAACAACATTGAGATGGTGTGAATTATTCTATTCTTTAATTGGCATTTTATTATTTTTTGGAAGGAGTTTTAAAAGCAATAACCATTTGTCGAGTGGAAGACATTTGATTTTGACCTTTTGTTCTTTGTTTATTGTCTATTGAGTATTAGTATTTTAACTAGATAGTACAGAATTTTATTTACTAATATTTCTATTATTTTTATGAATCTTAATGTAAACTTCCTGCTTGGAGATTTCAGTAACAATAAATGGAATAAAATCAAATAAATTTGTAGATGGAAAGAAATTATAAAGACCAAATTAAATTGTGGGTGCCAGCTATGTTAATGTATCATTTTCATCGAACTACTCTCATATAGCATATCCACAGCTCCGTGGCGTAATGAAGAATATGTTTAGTCTTGTAACGTAGGAGGTTATTTACATCTTTGTCGCCGGCAACTTTCTATCAATGTGTACAAAGTATGGGACTACCCCATTCAGACAAGACGTTTCGTGATAAATTGTAATCAGCTACCGACTCGGGGCTATTGATCGGCTCCTGACTGACTGATGAGATGGCTGACAGGACAGGTTACCAATCACAATCAGCCCCCAAGATAGTTGACAGATGGAATACATTGTGCCAGCCCATATCTATTTGGGTCAGGCGGGGTCCATAACTCGTTTCTTTATAGCTACCCACCTACCCTAACTCACTAGTCAATGCAGTCTGGGCGCCGTTCCTGGGCGTGCCGCACATCTCCTGCATGTTTATCTCTCTCCTATATGTGCATTCCTAATTTTGTGTATATGACGCCAAAAAGTTTATTCAGGTAAAATTTTCAAGAGATCCTAAATTGGAAAATCTAAATATCGATAAATGTTACTTTTCTGGTATTTAATCCCACGTAAATTTAAACAATTTTTAGTGCAAGGGAACAGAATAAAAAATCTAACTGTCCCAGCCAGGACTCGACTTATCTCGGTAGCATAAATGGAAAATGCACCGGCCCGGATAGCAGGAGAGTCCTGGCTGGGACTGTTAGATTTTTTATTCTGTTTCCTTGCACAATAAATTGCTAAACTTTACGTGGGATTAAATACCACAAAAAAATAAAATTTNACAATGTCAGCTCCTCCGAGCATAAGACGATATATTCGTCTGCCTCGGAAGTTAGACTCTCGACACTAGTGCGGGGAATTTAATAACGTATCAGACTTGTCTCGGTAGCATAAATGGCTGAGGGTCCGGATAGCAGGAGATCTAGGTTCGAATCCTGGCAGAAACAGTTAGATTTTTAATTCTGTTCCCTTGCATTAAAAATTGCTAAATATGTATATTATTCCAATTTCTTATGCATTTAAATATGCACTCTATCGTCCGCCAACAAATTAACTAGTTAATTTTCGGGTTCGTTAATGGCTGTGGTAAAGGTAAGGTGTTGGGGGGGGGGGGGGTTAATTCGCAAAACTCAATGTAAAATTGAATTTTTTGTTAATGCTAAATTGAATTTTTACGAAAATCACATGTTAGAATGTAACCACTAAGGATGAGTGCCTCTTACTCCAGGCCCTTCCTGTAGCCAGGTTTATTAATAGGCAGTTATCCTATTATTCCTGCGACTTTTATGATCAATAGTCGATGATCAAACCTCTATCTTTAATGCAACAGATAATCTACTTAAATTTCTCAGCTCCTTCGTGACAGAATTTTCTTTTTTTTTAAAGCCCCTCCCCCTTATAGTTTAAAAAGTAAAATTTTAGAGTGGATTTATAAATACAGAAGAAAACTGTCCCTTAAACCATTGTTGTTGACATACGTTTTTATCATCTACCAATTATAATTAACCAAAATCTCTCACTTATGACGATCGGCTCAGATAAGGGTAGAAACAAAACGAAATAGACATATTACAGTCTATTAATTCTTCACCTACGTTACTTTAGAGGTATTTTGTCCTAAATCGTTCTGGTTGCCTGATGTTGTCCCATTCTATAATGAATGCCTAATTCATATAGTTAGAATTTATATCACTGAACATCAAATACGTTCATTGTACTTTTACTTGTCAATTTTATATTTATTTTTTTATAACCTACGTTATTATAAGCCAACATTACATAATTTGTATTCTAAGAGTGTTCATGCTATTAATAAATGAATTGAATCTTCTACGTTCCTGAAATGTTTATAAAAAGCATGAAAGAATAAAAGTACGCGTAGAATCTCTGTTGGACTGTAATAGAAAGCTCTTCTTAGCCACCTTTGCAGAGATAGTGATTTATTACCGGGGCCCAGGGATAAAACACTTAGCTCCTTGGTATACAACAGAAACGGCCGAGGATAGCGGAGGAGCCATGTTTTGCGAGGAGTTCTCTCTTGTGTATACAGAGCCCGCGTCTATTTCAGTTTCCGTTGATGGCTTTTGGAGAACTACCAAGTCGGACAGGTTCTCGCAACGCGCATCCCTCGGCGACTATTCCTCCGACGGGGGGAAACCCACCCCTGAACCTTGTGGCTCTCGGAAGAAGGATCTCTTCTTATATCCTGGAATCCCACAGAGAATCTGTCTACAAATCAAGATAATACTGTATCTTCTGTCACTTCGTTAGTTTTTGCGAAAGGATGAGACCTTCGAGGAAAAGACACTAGTTTTTGGGAAAAGAAAAAAAAACAACAAAAATTTATTTTAAGATGATTTTAGTTGGGCTTCGGTCAAGGTAGATCCAAAAAACACAAATTTAAAAAATGTATTTTTTAATAAAGGATTATCTGCCAACGTTTTGGCTTACATTGTAAGCTATCTTCAGGGCTATCATGAAATGTGAACTTAGGGACAGGACGTCCTCTCTCATCTTCAGATGGCTTACAATGTAAGCCGAAACGTTGGCAGATAATCCTTTATTAAAAAATACATTTATTAAATTTGTGTTTTTTGGATCTACCTTGACCGAACCCCAACTAAAATCATCTTAGAATAATATCTACGGTCAACAAACTCTCCTTTTGNATACTCTCTAGGTCATCATATAACATATAACTTTATATATAACCTTACAGAATATATCTTTATTTATATATCTTTTCAGCTTAATTGAGTTTAAAAAAAAGATATATTATTGTTTTACATCCAAATCTACAAATTAAATTTTACATACTTTATATATATATATTCAATTTATGCATGACTTCTAGGCAACTATTTGTTACAATAACCTTTATTCATACCCTCTTCCTTTTTTTTAATTATTATTAATTAAAGCTGTATTTATTTATTTTGTTTCTTAGCTTTATTTAATATTTGATAACTTCACAAATATTCTTCACAAACTTTTCTCACTTATATTTTCAAATGGAGTATTTTGTACTAATGAGCTGGGATAAAAGTTAAAGTGCTACAGACAACGTTGAAGTTATGTGAATCAAATTTTGAGTTAATTATAAAAATCTATTTATTTGATTTACCTTTTTTTTAGTTATTATCGCTGCTATAATTCCTGAGTTGAGCCCTTTCATCTCATTGGTTGGAGCTATTTGTTTCTCTATTCTTGGTCTCTTCTGTCCAGCAATGATTGAAATTATAACACTTTATGAAGAAGGATATGGTAAATGTAGGTGGATTCTCTGGAAAAATGTCCTTATCACACTTCTAGCTCTACTCTCCCTTGTCTCAGGATCTTATGCCAGTCTACTTGAAATTATTGAAAGTTATACTAAAGGGTGAAAGTGTGATATAGAATATAATTAATTCGGTATTCTTCAATAGAATTATAAAATGGTTGTCAGTTTAATTAATGTTTAGTAAAATCTAAGCACTAAAAATTTTTCAAGACTGGTTATATTTATCCATAAAAATTATTTTTAAACAGGAAAATTCTCAAATAAAAAATCTTAATAATATTTCAAATTGTCAATCATAAGTTCTCAAGTAAGCAAAAATTACATTTTTGACAATATGTGTGCAAACATAATATGTGTGCGTACTATATTTTCTGATACATAACAATAAATTGAGTGTCTTTGAGTAGTGGCACTTCATAAAAAAATTAATCAGAATTTTTCATGTTTATAAAACTGTATATTATGCATATGTGTTCTATTTTGTATAAAAAATTTCATTATGATATGCAGTAAAATACTGTACAAATTTTAGGAGTGAAAACTTTTGATGTAAATGAAGAAAACACCTTTTTGTTACATTTGATACAGCACCTTAGAACAACTATTGTTTAATTATTCTGCTTATCTTATTATATATTTAGTGTAGTAACATATTATAACATGTACCACATATGTTGCTACCCTTTTTTTGTGACACATGAATTTGTTAATCTTGTTGTGTTAATCTTGGTTTTAATGTTGCGTGGTATAATAGAAAAGTGTTGAAAACAACATATAATCTTGAATCTGTCAGACTTAATTGTTCTGCCAAAGGTCTAAATTTCTTTAAATGGAGTAAATGTAATACAAATTGAAAATTTTACAATTATATATGTAGAATAATATTTTAATTAGTATTAAAAAAGCTTTAATACATTCCTATGTTTGTTTAATGTTTATTGCTCTATTTTTAATATTCAATAGAATACTACAATTATATCTTTAGTATTTTTTTTTTATTCAGTAGAAGCACCCAGAGTTCTTCCATTCTGGACTTATGTTAATCATATTTAATTAAATAGAAGTTTAAAAAAACATTACCAAGTACACATATATAATTATTCATTATAATTACTAGAGTTCATACTTATGTAAATAATAAATTTGATCTTGTAAGTCGGAGAGGGAGAGGAAGCCTGCATTTTTCAACTTCTATTTTCCAAGTGCTAATTCAAGAAAAAAGTATTTGAGTTTTCAAATTTTTCTTTAACAAAACTCAATATATTGAGTTTCTCAATAGATAATTTTTTTTTAAATATTTATTTTATTATATAGTATAAGATCCCACTTTAAAATTATTATTTAGATATCTAAATTTATGTACCTATATTTATATTACCCAAGTTTGTTACAAGATGTTTATTCAATGGCATACCGTGTCTTTTACATTTTATTTTTAATTTATCTTGATAGTCAACGCTGCCTGTCCTGTCCAACAGGGGAAATCTGTTTAGTGCACGCAGCTCCTGTGTGTAGCGGTGTCCTCCGGAGAGACCTGTCATCGCATGGCGCGTGACCCCCCGCCTCATATTTATATAAATACGAGGGCACTCTCCAAATACGAGGGCCGCTGAGGTTTTATTGCCGCGAATCAGAGCCACGAGAAAGAAGAAGAAGAAGAAGAAGAAGAAGAAGTGGAAGGGATGTGTGTCAAGTATATGAAGGATGCGTTAGAAAGAAAGAGTTAAGTACGACCGCCCCCTAGGGCTCTGCTATTTATTTCCCGCGATAATTCTCTCCTCAGAGTCCGCCATCTTACAATTCCCCTTGAGAAATATACTCCAGAGACTTTCGTCTTCCAGAACTCAGGGGGAGTAAGGATGTCAGTCGTAGTCAAAATACACCGGACAACAGCTGTTTAATTTTACTCAAGTTTATTACAACTTTAGCTAGTAGTTGACTGATAAACATAGGCCATGTTGGCTTTCCACGTACGTTTGGGACCTCTATACAGTACTTTCATACCTTATATTCTCCGTCTTCATTGGTTTCTGCAAACCATCTCCCGTTGGCGAGCGCTTTCGGACATTGTCCATCTTCGGGGCCGAATACAACGTCAAGATAGTTGAATACAGACCGTGACAGTGAACGTATGTATTCGGCCATAAGATGGACAGTGTCCGAAAGCGCTCGCTAACAGAAGATGGTTTGCAGAAACCAATGAAGACGGATAATAGAAGGTATGATAGTTCTATATTCATTGGTGGTAGAAATAATAATAACCCTTTACCTCTATACAGTATATAGTATATATCATCTGACATTGTGGGAAAGACAACATGGTCTTTATTTAACAATCATTTTTAAGCCCACAAAACGGCTTTCAATCGGCTAATAGTAGTTAATAGTTCATATTTCATAAGCCTGAATTATAGGTTTACTTCATAAGTAAATAAAAACAAAATTCTATTCCCACAAAATCTATATTTCTTGCTTAGACGTTTTCGTCCCAAATCGTTCATCCTCAGGAGTTATTTTCAATAAGTTAATAATTAGTTGTATGACTTTCCCAGTCATGGAAATGTGAACTTAAGGACAGGACGTCCTCTCTCGTCATCATGATAGGAAGCCCTGGAGATGGTTTACAATGTAAGCCGAAACGTTGGAAGATAATCTTTTTAAAAAAATACACTTTTTTTTAAATTTGTATTATTTTTTTGGATCTTCCTTGACCGAACCCCAACTAAAATCATCTAATAATGTTAATAATTAGTATCTATTGACTACTACTGAAGGAATAGACTTTTAATATTATAATTGAATTGAATTAAAATTTAATAAATTATGATAATTTATTTCTTAACCTAGNCACGCACGCACTCTATGTAATTTAATAAATTATGATAATTTATTTCTTAACCTAGGCTTATAAAAATATTCCCGGTTTGTTATAATCTTTACAGATTTATTTTTTAGTAATTACTTTTATCTTGGTGTGAACATTTCAGAACGATTGTCCTGGAGCTAACTACTACAGAACACATGTGAATGCTGACTGAAATGGAGTTTATAAATTTATGTTAAATGCCATTGCCCTATTTACAAATTTGCGACCTAATATGTAAATGATCTCAGACACATTTTCAGTATTATACAGTAGAAGCCTTATTTAGATGGCGGTAGCTATGTCGACAACTAAATTTACATAATAATTATACAATTTCGCTAATAGTAGTTAAACTATTGCTAATGTTATTCCTATGGCAACATTAACTTTAATCAATAACAAATTTTAGATAAATCTGGATTTAGACAACGTTATAGTTTCTCCTTATCATCTATGAGTATTTTTTTTTTCTTTCTATGGGAAAATATGGACTTTAAGTGATCATAAAAAAAGATCACCTAGATTATTTTAGTGATCATTTGTCGATTTCTGATGGAATGAAAAAAATATTAGTTATTTTTAAATATTAATTATATTCATTCCAACTGTTTTATTAACTACAATGTTATGGGGTTTATTGGGTAGGTTACCCCATATAACTCTCTAAAAAAAAGTCATCAATTATTAACTTCTCCAAGGAGGAAACTTAAGTCTTTGAAATTTAGGCAATAGTGGCAAGAATATGTTTTTTTTTTTTTTTGTAATAATTTCTTTACAAATTATTATGGACTTTATATTTCGGATTTTTCTAAACCAATACTAAAATATTCAATATTCCCATTATCAATGGTAAACTTTCAGTGTATACTTAGCTTTAGAATATGACTGCGTTCTTTAATTTTTGAGTATTATTTTAAAATCCGTAGTAAAATTTATGTTTGTATTCTTTAACTAAAATGTGAAAAGAATAAAAGGTAGGTTTGAAAAAAAATAAAATAAAAAAACTTATTTGGATTTTAATAACAATAATGATCCTTTAGATTTTCTCAAGAAATTTTAGAGGTATAATATAAATATAATATGAATTTCTTACAAACTGAGTATTTTTGTTGGCTGAAAATCCGGCTTTTGGATTTTAGCTTTTTTTGCTATAAGTATCAGAATATTTTTTTATTATAATTATGGTTAACGTGTTATAAAAAGAAATAATGAAAATCAGTAACTTAGACAAAAGTCTCTCAGTGGGAGTCCTATTACAATATTGAATTTTTAACTGGATAAAAATAAATAATTAATTGTTCAAAAATTATTACACTATGATGTAAACATCTTCAAAAAAGAAAAATGATACTGATATTATATAGGAAATATTGCTTTGCATAGTTAAGAATGACGAAAGGAGAGTTGAATAACGTTAGTCAAGATAGAAAGTGATACAAATATAGATTATAGGAATTCTCTTTTTCTATTTATTATTCAAGAGATCCATTGCTTGAGTAGTCTCTGAGCAGGTCAATAGATCAATAGACTTAGGAAGACAACATTGTGCGTTGCTGTTCCTCCGGTTTCTGACGGACGAATTGTAGCGAACGTCTGATTCTTGGTCGAGTGGACGGGGAATGTGGAGGAGGCTGGGGACAATATGAGTCCTCGGAGATATACAGGCGCACACGCACGGGCACGCAGTCCTATTGTCGGCCGCAAGATAACGTGCCGGAGCTTCCTTGTCTTTACCGCCATTGCGCTTTTGTAGGGGCTAACCCTCTCGGATCTTCTTGGCAGCTCAGCACTCGAGCGGCGTGGCCAGTCGCTCGTTAAAAGTTAACTGTGACACTCCCTCGCTCCGTTGAACTGAGGACAGTAAGGCCTTGTTCAAATCCCTGCAGAATGAATTACTTTCATGCAAAGTTGATATAACATGATAATTCGCTTACGTCTGTATTGTACTGTGAAGTTCTGTTATTGTTCATATAAATTACTAAATATTATAGTTACATAACCTTTTCGCTGATCCGAATAAAACTGTCCGATTTCAAAATTTTATTTTAAATAAATATAATTGAGACTTAATGAGGATTTATAAACCGAAAAAAGCAATAAAAGAAAGGGATGACCTCTGAACCTGGCTCCTTACCGGCCGGTAAAGAAGAGTATCCAGCCATCGTAGTTATATTTGTACATATCTTCTTTAATAAGCGATTTTTATCAAATTGGGTAATGCATAAACTTTTGAAAATTATCGTTTTTCACCAACTATTGCCTATGAACTTTTTTTTTTTTAATCAAAAATAAAAAAGAAAATATCAATTTTGGTCTTACTCAAAATACCCATCTCCCTCTTATGTGATTATAAATGAAATTTGATCCATATAAGTTTCTAATAAAAATCCTTTATAATAGGATTATATAAGAGTGCTTTCCCAATATTTGAACTTGAAAATCCTTTTAATTTTTACTATGGGCCCCTTCTTTCTGCACAGTGATGTTCACTTATTTATTTTATTGTTTGTTTTTTTTTTATTGTATTTTTTTATCTAATTTATTTTTTTCCTATTGTAATTGTTCTGTCATCAAATTACAAGATGTTAATGACAGAATGTAATAACTAAAGATTTATTACATATATAATTTTTACTAAATGCAAATAATAACGTAAACATTAAGATTATCTAATTTGAATCCTTCTCCCCAACTTCTTGTCCTTTTTCAGCCGTTAACGAACTCATCCGGTTTTCCAAAGAATAAAGCTTAAATACAGAAGTTTTTTCTTATTTTATTTTAGAATTTTAATTATTTTAAAAATTGAGTAGGCTTGATTATGTACAGGAAAATATATGGATTTATATGTATATGTCTGTATACAAGCACACACATATATGAATAAGGGAAATCCACTAATATGTTCCTTTTGTTAATAACTCAGCTAGTGAGCTTTCGTCCTCTGTAAATAAGCCCATACTTACCCCAGTTAGCACTAATAGCCATTCATTGCGAAGTTTATAGTGGAAAGTTGGTTGGGAGATGCAGGTTATTTGCCGTCAGCGCCATCAGCTGTTAAGGAAGCAAGGAAAGGTCTTCGGAAGGAGCACCCCTATTCTGTGGAAGGTGCGGCCGCCATGTCAAGAGTTGGCCACTTTTCAAATTTTCCAAGCCATTCACCCGGAGCACGGCATGCATCACCGTGGCGCATTTTCCACCTGGCTGCTCTGTCGCCCCCCCCCCCCCAGTCACGATCTCTCTCTCGCACAAAAACCATCCTTTTATCTTAGGGCTAACTCACCGTCTGTGAAACACGGCTAATCTCTGCTGTTCTGTGTTTTCTGGGTATATTCCATAATCGGCTGCGTGTTCTTATACTCTCAGGTATTTTGTTCTTTCGGCCAGTGGCCTTAAAAATGCTAATATAAAAATTGATATGCTTGTTTGGCTGAACTTCCTTCCACACCTTAATGAAGGATATCGAAACCGACTTAATGGGTATGTACCCATGGTCCTGTTATCAATTACAAACCAAAGCTGTGTACTCTCCCAACAAATCACAACTGGGAAGACTCCCCCTCCCCCATGTTTACGGGAAATTCAGCTTCTATCTGTAGTAAAAAAAAAAATACTAACAAAATATTACTTTTATACTTTATCGTAAGCATTATAACTTCAAGAAGCTTTAAACAATAAATTGCCTCTCCAATATTGAACAAACTGAACATGGACTCCCTGACTGATCAGGAACCACGCATTTGCATGGTTTTCCATCAACTCGGTCAAATCGCTAGTCTAAAACTAACGAATCTTCTGAAATCGTTGAATCTCTGATTACGCCTCCCTTTATTTAAATTTTTAGGCCCGAAAGTATATAAATGATATTTTCTTCAATTTCAAGTTTTTTTTAATCAAATACATGTACCCAATCCCTGTCGTCGGACTCCAATCTTACAATCCTCCTAATGCCTAAACTTATTAAGAGTGGGATAAATGGGCCCTTTCTTCCTGTGCACAGTGATGTTCTTATTTATTGTATTGTTCGTTTTTTATTGTATTTATCTCTATACCATTTAATTACAAGATGTTAAATTACAACCTGTAAAAAATAAAGATTTATCAATTTAAAAAAACAATTTCTCGTTGGCTTATTCATGAATACAGAAAACAAAAACTTGGCTTATGATTAAGTCAAAAATACTCGAAGCACAAAACTTTAATGATGAGATTTTAATATTTAATAATAAATTCAAATAGCAAAAGAAATATTTAATAAAAAAAATATGTTCTCTTTAAGAATTACCTTTACTGGAAAGGATATGTTTATATTTGATTTATCTTAATAGTTTATTTACAAAAAAAAAATATTAAAGTTAGTAAATATGTATATTACATTATTCTGATTGGATATTGCCATGGAATGAAATGGCTCTTCAATGACCCGTATTAATAGAGTTCTTGATTTTATATTAATTATTAAAGACCTTTGGATTGATTGTAATTTTTATTATACTTATTATTTGTTATTATTTAGAGCCGTTTAGATTTGAGTTTTAGCGACAGGAATCTCTGCCTTCTAGTCACTGTGGAGCAAGGGGAAGCAAGCGGTCACAGTCGTGGTACAGTCGCGTATCCTAGGAGAGTGTCCGGGAAAATTTGAAATTCAAATCCACGTTTGCGCTCCCTATCTTCGAGGTCCAGCCAACCTGCATGCTAACCACAAGGCCCCTTCCAAGGGTAACGTCCCTTGTCTTCTGCAGGGGGAGGTAATTCTTTTTTTTTTTCGCGACAGAAATTTTGGGCGGAACAAATATTCATTTTTATTTGCTCGTCCCACAAGAAAAACAATTTACAGAATTGTGTGTTTCTAAGTACATACTTTGTAGAAGGCAAAAATTTGCTTGGTGTAGGTTTTTCACAGTTTTAATGAATTTTTTCACATGAAAAATAGTGTTCCTGAAGTTATGAACTTTAACACTACAACACAGGTGTTTCAAATTGTAAAAAAAAAAAAGAAAAAAGGAATGGATCTTTATTGATTGAGCGGTTGTGGTTACATTTTATTTTAAACCAAATATTACTCTAAAAATTACTTAAATGTTTTTTTAGAAAATGAACATTACAGGGAAGGGAGTAAAGCAATCGTCACATTGGCTAAGAACTCCTCGCAATACAAACCTGCATTATACAATTAATTATATAATTTTAGATTTCTATAGTATTTATTTATTTATGACTATTATTTATTTATATTTACAATCAAAAACCTCTAAAGATATGCGATTCATATAAGAAATAAAACATATGCTTCTTAAATACTCATAAATTGTTCTTGATGCAATATACTTCATATTTTTTTGGATTATTATTATTTTACAAATGATTAAATGTATTAATTTTGATTTCTTTTTTCTTTTTAGGTGAGCTTGGCGAGAACGTGTAATAGTGAGTAAGGAGTAATTTGTCCAATTGCCATCAAAATTTAAATCTGAGCAAAAATAAATCACCTGTAGTTTATAAATTTAGCCAAAACTTCTAAAGAAATTACACTTATGTGAGCAATCTAATGGTTTATGTTATCTTGAAGGCTGAGTTAGCGGCCCGATAAAATATGAAAGTCAGTCCCATGTGACGTATAAAATTGAGTGAAATACATCTTTCTGTCCGTCTGTCGACAGCAAAACTTTTTGGCTTTGTTGCAGAATTTCAAATTAATCATCACACTCCCCTTTTTCCGTTTTCACGATCCGCTTTTCAGTGAAAAGACCTTAGCTCACATCCTAGGGAACACGGTGTTCTGGTAGTTAAGTGCTGGACTCCTGAGCCAAACCTTAGCCAATCCAAAAGGTCCCAGGTTCAAAACTCACAGTGCTAAGTCATTTTCTTTCTTTCTCTGCTTCGCAGCCCTAATTGCGGACCATTTTTCATTGAATGGGCAAAAATCAGGTGGGGAAAGTGGATTGCTGACCTTACAGACTCTCTAGTGTGCAGTGGATCGAGAATAAATACTTTCTTAATATGTTTTTCCCCCCTGAGCCTATATGACCTATTACCAGACTAGTTTTTTCTTTAATTAGTTCCTGCTTAAAGACATTTTATAAATCAGGTAGGAAGAGATGCATTTGGTTTTCTTAACCGTTAGCATTTCTCTATAATTCTACTGCGAATAATTTGTGTAGCAGTGATTAGCATTCCTTGTGCAGCTAACTTTCAACTTCGCCTCTGTTGGGGCTAAATTGAAATCCAAAGAGGAACTGTCTAGCCGATCGGCCAGTCACTGTCCCTACAGTTAATTAAACTGTCCTCCGCATAGTCTCCATGGAGGTCCGAAGAATTTCTTCAAGGATAAACATGGCGAAACGAAGGTAGCTCTGGAAGTTCTCGCTGGAAGAGCTACTAATTTCTTGTTGATACAGAGCCGCTGGAGACAGGATTACCCTCACTCCCTCTCCAGCAAATCTAAGTAAAGAAAAACACCCCCCTCCACGCTCCCCCTAATCCCGGCCTTCTATCTTCAAACCGCTTTCACTGGGTATTGCTTTTTTTTTTTTTTCTTTCTCCTTCATTTTTTTTTTCCACTCTTTTGTTCTTTGTATTGACAATTGAAAACAGTTGGTAATAGTTATAATATACCACTATTAAGCATTTTACCTAATATATTTCACAATCTTGCTAACTTTTGCTGATAAGTACTGGGAGCTCATAATAATGCCCGAGTGCCAGAAATATAGCCAAAAAGAAAAATTATAATACTTATTATGAGATTATGATGTTTAAAGTGAGTTGAAGATAGTTCCGCATCTTATCATGTACATCCCCAACAGTAGAGGAAGTTAAAACCTACCACGTTTGCGCAGGCGTGGAAGAACTTAATTGGACGTAGTTAAAGAAAAACAGACAATTGCCTTATGGTCTACCATAGTAGAATTTTTATTAATGATGACAGATTCGTTGGCCATATTTTTCATACATGGGGTATTGCCAAATTTGTATCAAAGATGAAGGTTATCCCCCTAATATAAAGAGTTTAATAATTTTGTATACTTAACTCTGATAAGTGACAAAGTTTCAACGGGTGGATGACAGCTATGTCAAAACATTAATCAATTATTATTTACTGTATTAAAGTAAAGTAAATTGAAGATTTATATGTACGCACTAGTGTACTGTGTCTTTGTTTGTTTAAAGAAAGATACAATGAGACAAAAAATAATCAGCAACATAAAAAAAAAGGGAAAAAATACCCGTGTTTTTGTGAATTAATTTAAATTGAGCAGAAACTAATAAATTTACTTATATTAACTAAAACATAACCAAACCTTTACAGTTATGAAAAAATGTTATAAAACCAAACTTTAAAAATAAAATGACTTAGATTAACTAACTAAGATTCATGATTATAGCTGTTTATAAGGCTGATTAATATAGAGCAAGGTATTTCAATTTTGGGCCTCTTTGCGATTTTATTGTCCCCATTATACATACCATAAAAACCTTGTTCGTATTTAAGGAATTCTAAAGAGGTTACATTCAGTTGTAGGAATATTTTGACTTTTTCATACGCGAAAACGCTGATTTTGTTTGGTTTTTATAACTCGTAATACTCTAGTTTCTTAACTAAAATATAACCATAAGGTCCAACTTGTCTAGCCATAGCTTAACCACATAATTAATGCCTCTCTCCAAAAGTAGTAGATATCTCATTAAAATAAATTGTATATGTGCCATGGCTCTAACTTGAAACGGAGATGTTTTGATATTACGTAGTTTCCTCATAAGACCATAAGCGCTAGTAATTCATAACAGGAAATATAAAACTTTGACAAAGACCAGGAGCGTCAAAACGATGCCATAAACTTGAAGACTATTAGTGAAGAAAGTAATTGCATATTAACAAGATTTTCAATTATTTTTTTAATAGTCGGTCCATGAAATATTTCTCTCGTCATTCATTCTTTCTTTTTTGGACTGAAACTTTCGTTTTTTTACAACAAGAATTGTTTTTTCATTGATATTAATTATTAATCACCACTTAATATATATTATCTCTTTAGTAAATTTACTAATTACTGCTGATTCTTCTTAAGCTGGAATGCTTCCTATTGGCGGACATTCATCGAATTCCAGGGTCTGAAGGACCATACTCCTCCTCTGCATGTAGGGAGGGCAGTCCCGGCGAATCTCCACTCCCCTCCGATGTGACCCACCCCCTACTCTTCCTTGGCTTAAGAGTGAAAAACCGTTGCTAGTGCTATCACCCCCTCACGGGCCACTGCCTTTATTGCGAACCATCGATCTCGAACCCACCCGACCCGTTGGCTTCACACAACTTTGTGCGGGTGGAGGGGGGGGGGGGATACACCGCACTGCCCCAAAAAATTGGTCAGCGCTTGGGAAGGGGACCTCTGCCCCCTATCAGGTGAATTACCGCTACCGCTTTGCGTTGTTTATCCGAACGTTGTTATGTCCCAGAGACATGGCTTAAGTGACAATCTCTCTTAACGCATTTCTTGGCAATATTTGAATTTATGTGTCAGCCTTCGAAACTATTCGAGACCATTCTTATATGGGAATGTATTTTACTCGAACAGTTGTTAATTTTCTTTTTTACTTTCTTGCGGTCGGCAAACATAAATTTCAATTTAAATGACCCGACGGCTTCTTGCTCCATTTTGTTTTGTAGGTTTTTATTACATTTCTCCTTTTTTTTCGGTATTATTTTACACATTAAAGTACGGTTCGAAAATAATTATCAAAATAGAAAATTAAATCTGTGTGGTTTATGAATTTTATGTGTAATTAAAAAATAGATATTTCATCTTACATAAATTAGGAAGGGTCGGTCGGGAATTCGGTCTTGATGGTTGAAGAAATTAAAAAATAATTTAAAAGGTTATTTTCACTACCAATGAATATAGAACTATCATACCTTCTATAATCCGTCTTCATTGGTATCTGCAAACCATCTTCTGTTGGCGTGCGCTTTCGGACATTGTCCATCTTCTTGGCCGAATACATGTAGTCACTGTCAATGTCTGTATTCAACTGCGTTTGTATTCTGTGGGTTGGAGACGCATCCGACCAACCCACAGAATACAAACACAGTTGAATACAGTCAGTGACAGTGACCACATGTATTCGGCCAAGAAGATGGACAATGTCCGAAAGCGCTCGCCAACGGAGGATGGTTTGCAGAAATCAATGAAGACGGATAATAGAAGGTATGATAGTAAAAAAAAAATTATTATTATTTTTAACGTTTCAGTCTCAATTTCAGGCCTTCTTCAGGTTTAAGTAACAAAAAGAATAATTACAAACAAAATCTATGTGTTTCTTAGGTTTTCTATATAAGATTTAGACATATTTTTATATATTTTGTTTGTAAGATTTTCAGGTTTAAATTTTTGATAAATAATCTGTATTTATTGAATTTTTTTAAATTTATTTGATTGTTTCCCCGGCATTTAGGTTGAGTCCCAAAGAGAATCTCCAACTCCCACCCACTGTTGCTACAGTCCTATATTGTATTAAACCAAATTGAGAAGTTATCTGATTCTCTTTAATCAAATTTTTCGATGCGGTGATATTTCAAAGTTGTTTATCTTCCATAGGAACAGCATGTATTCACGGAGAATGTGAAACGTTATTCTTCGCCGTTAGAGACTGTTGAAATAGTTTCTAACTCCAAGCTCTTCTGGGGCTGTGTAAATCTTCTTCTGCCACTGACAAAGAGTTTGTACTCGCCGAAGCGAGTAACTCTCTCCGGTAAATATTTAAGTCGCGGGGTGGGGGGGCTTGGTCCCCTTCCGAGTAGAGCATGATGAAACATGGATGCTGTCGGTGGGAGTATTCTTACTGGGCTTATAAATTATGTACTTGGAGCATGAAGTTTGACGGAGGAACTGCTAAGATCTGTAAGTCCGTGTCTTGGAAGGGCCCGCAGTGTGTCAAAACTGTGCAATCCTCAGACTTGGTACCTCCCACAAAGCCCTTAAGAAGTTGAACATTTTATCCTGAATATGAAGTAACTTGGATATTAAAAAATGACATCCAGCTATATTTTGATAGACAGAGCTTAAGACGAATTTCTCATTATAATCGATAATAATACAAATTATAATCGATAATAGAAAATGTCATTATTGTATAACAATAACTATTAGTCTCTTTCAGTATAGAAAACAATTTGTATTTTGACCTATTGTTGGTCAAAATACAATTTATTTTAACTTTTTTTTTTATTAATAGGCAAATCTTATTTTATAATGTAAACATTAAATATACTAGTAATGAGCAGTATTAAAATGTACTAGTGCGTTTAAACATTTTTTTAAAAATAATTTATAAAATCGTATATGTATATTTAAGTGAAATTTGTATATTTTTATAACGTAAGGAAATTAATTATTCTGGATAATTTGTAGTCTTTTTCAAAGATAATACTTTTTTTTAAGTTCATTTTTTGGCATAAAGGTTCAGGGAAAGGAATTAAAGGAAGACAAAAATTTAAAATGCAATATATTTTTTTTATAATAAGTGTTACAAAAATGCTTATTGAACATAAGAGGCGTTAAAATTCAATTTTCTATCATTTAATTATTACAAAAATATTACGAAAAAGCATGTTAAAGAATAAATTTACGAATGTAACTATGAAGGTTGAAGTCTTTCCACACTCTTCCCAACGAAACATTCTAAAGCGATTGCATCTTTTTCATTCATTTTTCACCCCGGGTTTTAAGATTAAAAAAAAGTTATCTACCCTTATTTATGTCCCAATGAAAGTTATTTCCAATAAAGTTTGGGAAATATGCTTAATTACAGAGCTCCTGTGCAAATAACTCCATTTCTTTCGTTTAGTTGACTATCGGACCTCTTTCCACGTATCAGCCCAATGACATTATTTATAAATTTCTGTAAGTTCTAGTCTGGTCACTTTGCCTGATGTGTGTCTTGGTTTGTGACGTCATCTATGGGGCCCAGCCCATCCTTCCTATCTATATGGGAGTAATATTCTCTGCCTGAGAGTTGCCCACTAAAAGTCCCCTCTCCCCTTTTCCTCCAACAGAAAAACTCCGCCGTGAAAAAGTTGCCGCTGTAAGCTCTTGGATTACCGGCTGTTGCTAAGATTAGGATGAAATCCCTTTGTTGGGTTATCCCTTCTCGGACAAAATATATTAGTCACTTTTAAACTTTTTTTTTAGTCTTTCCGGGACACTTTACTCGACTTAAGTGAGAGAAGAAAAGTTAATTTCACTTTGCTGTTTCTGGCATTACTTAAAACTCCTTATTTCAATAGATTTTTTTTTAATGTACTTCGTCTGTTTTAAATAGTGTACCTATCACAAAAGCTTTTATGGGAAAAGGTCCTGCCCCTTTTAAAATAATGATAATGTGTACTAGAAACTATCATAACGTTACAAAGAACATTATTTTTTTAAACAACTAGTTCTTTAGTAAGAAATAAATAGATTGAAACAGAATTGAGAGTTCACACAAAAATTATTGTTATAATTTCAATAAAAATTTCATTCGACGATAAAAATTGAAAATGAAATCACTCATGTTGTTTCCTTAAGCAATCAGAACTCTTTGACCACCCAATCAGAGCTCACACTCTTGAAACATTTTTAAAATTGTATTTTCGCGATTAAAGAGCTTATAGAGGATGTTCCCACAACCTTAAGTGCCTGAATTTTTATGTTTTCTTAAGTGTTTATATCAGCTTTCAGGTCATTCCTTCATTCATTTCTTAATCAATGATAAAGCAAACTAGAAATATAAAATTAACAGATATATAAATCAATTGTAGATATATTATTAATTCACATCAAATATATATATATTTATATAGATTGTTCTTTTTTAAATTATTTAACAAAAATATATTTGTCATTCTCTTTGAACGTGAGAGGTTAAACGGAGGTTATTAACAACTTTTTTTTATAGCATTTTCTTACTTGAAAAAAAAATTTAATGAAACATAAGTTATATTATATTTATGAGAAGCTATAGAGAAGGTAATATAAAAAATGTAAGTTTTTCTTGTTAAATGTCTAGTTGTAAGTTTTATATAATATTTAAGGTAAAACTTAGTTATTTGTAATAGTATTAGCTATTCTTTGGTTGAAACTGCTTTATAAAATAGGCTTAGAATTATATAATTTTTTAAAAACCTGAAAATTATAATTGCATTTTATATTGAATAACTGCCAGGACTGTCATAGAAAAACATCTGTATCCGATTGCTAACCTGTATTTTCTTTCTCAATTTTTTTTTTTTTAATTATGTAAAACATTGAAAATTTGTATGGGAAAAATGGCTGCACAAAAGGTTTAATATTCAGAGAGATAAAGGAAGGAGAAAGTGATAAGCTCATGTTCTGACTTAAAAGCCATCATGATTGCCATCATGAATTGCATGAATTCAATTTACCAAAGTGCCAAAAATAATACCCCTTTTTTGAGTGAAGCCAGAAGGATTATTGCCTTTGTCCCCTTTCTTCACGATGGTAAAAATTGCAATGCACTTGACATTTATCCTCTGCTAGTCTTTTTTTCTTAACAATTAAAACAGCCAAAGCTTTATATTTTAAAACATAGGGTTTTCGTTATATCTATTTTTTTTTTTTTTTTTAGCCACTTCTAGGATTTTAGCATTATGGATTCTTGAGAAGGTTCAGTCCTTCATTTTTAATTCTCTTTGGAAGCCAGTACTTCAGGTCTAAAAGTGTTATCGCAATAAATGAGTTCAAAGTTACGATAACGTATGAGTGTTTTACATAATTGGTACTCTATCTTTCCTTTGCTGACTAATTATAACGTGACTAATCTTATTGTCAGGGAGTCATTGCGTTTAGGAGTGGAGTTTTAAGCCATTTCGTAAGAAGCACTCAACCCAAATGACAAGTTATAAGAGAGAATACTCTCGCTGAAGAGTAAAGGTGTAAGCCCATTGTCCTAATTCACTTCAGTTAAGTCAAATATGGTGGTTATGGTAGAAAAGTTAGAAATGTATGCAGTGTAGGAAGAGAAGCTGGTCGAAAGTCTAAGAAATGTCAAAGTCTATATGGCTTTCAGATGTTCGTGCCTCTCGTTTGCTGGTTTCGTGGTTGACGGTCGTTCACAGTGGCCAGAGTGTGAAGGGAGAGGTCAGACTATTTTTTAAAGACCAATCCAATATTTCCTTACCATTTCTCTTGGTAGTGGATGAAGAGAAGAAGGTCAAAAGTGGACGAATGTCAAAGTCTATATGGCTTTCAGATGTTCGTTCCCCAATTTTCGTGGTTGACGGTCGTTCCCAGCGGCCAGAGTGTGGAGGGAGGGGTCCGACTATTTTTTAAAGACAAAGCCAATATTCCCTTGCCTTTTCTCTTGGTAGTGGAGGAAGAGAAGCTGGTCAAAAGTGTAAGAAATGTCAAAGTCTATATGGCTTTCAGATGCTCCTGCCCCTCGTTCGCCGCTTTCGTGGTTGACGGTCGTTCATAGTGGCCAGAGTGTGGAGGGAGGGGTCCGAATATTTTTTGAAGACAAAATCAATATTCCCTTGCCATTTCTCTTGGTAGTGGAGGAAGAGAAGCCGGTCAAAAGCGGACGAAATGTCAATGTCTATATGGCTTTCAGATGTTCGTGCCCCTCGTTCGCCGCTTTCGTGGTTGACGGTCGTTCACAGTGGCCAGAGTGTGGAGGGAGGGGTCTGACTAGTTTTTAAAGACAAATCCAATATGCCCTCCCCCTTTCTCTTGGGAGTGGAGGAAGAGAAGCCGGTCAAAAGTGGACGAAATGTCAAAGTCTATATGGCTTTCAGATGTTCCTGACTCTTGTTCGCCGCTTTCGTGGTTGACGGTCGTTCACAGTGTGGAGGGAGGAGTCCGACTAGTTTTTAAAGACAAATCCAATATTCCCTTGCCATTTCTCTTGGTAGTGGAGGAAGAGAAGCCGGTTAAAAGTGTAAGAAATGTCAAAGTCTATATGGTATGGCTTTCAGATGTTCCTGACTCTTGTTCGCCGCTTTCGTGGTTGACGGTCGTTCACAGTGTGGAGGGAGGGGTCCGACTAGTTTTTAAAGACAAAGCCAATATTCCCTTGCCATTTCTCTTGGTAGTGGAGGAAGAGAAGCCGGTTAAAAGTGTAAGAAATGTCAAAATCTATATGGCTTTTAGATGTTCGTGCCCATCGTTCGCCGCTTTCGTGGTTGACGGTCGTTCCCAGCGGCCAGAGTGGGGGGCGGGGAGGGGTCCGACTATTTTTTAAAGACAAATCCAATATGCCCTCCCCCTTTCTCTCGGGAGTGGAGGGCGTGGCGTTCTCATCTCGCTAATAGGAGTCGGCCATCAGTCACCGGGGAAAATATAGTCAGCTGAGATGGGATCAGGCCAAGTGGTGCGCTCTTTAGTCTGATTACTGCCGGACAGCGGCCTTCTTCATCTTTCTTTTTTCGCCCCCCCCCCCCCAATTTATCTCTTATAGATTGTTCTATCCAGGTTTTTATCAACACATTAAGGACATAAGTGGGACTAAATTGAAAACATTTCCATATTCAAATTGATACTTGCACGAGGAGTAATAAATAAAAAAGGAGTAGAAATAGATCTGAAGTATATAAGAATAAAAATAAAGGGAAATTAAATAGAATAAACGTATGACATAATAATAAAATATAAGTACTTGATTAGGTTTTCTTTTTATCGCGATATACGAGAAGACTGTGGAGGAAGGTAAGAATTTTGGGAACAAAGAGTAAGAAGGATTATCTCTTTAAAGTCTTTCGATTTCGCTGGTAGACGAAACTCTGTGATTAGAATATAGAACATTTAGAAAAGAGAAAGTCCAACAAAAAGAAAGTTTCAATATGTGCTTCTCATTCCTATTTTGAAGTTAAATTATTTATAAAGTGCAATCGTATACGGATCCTATTTATTTTTTTCCGTATATTATTATTCTTAAGTTAAAAATTAATCAAATAAAAAATACTGATTAATTGGCTAATACGTATTATTTAGCTAATTCAAGCTAATAACGATCCCTGAATTTAATCCAATGATCTTGGATGTGCCAGTATTATTAATTTATTTCAATTGTATTAAATTTACATACATGGACTTCTAAAAAAAATTGACAATTTTACTTTATGTGGAATTATATTAATAATTTATCTTTTTACTTCATTTTCTTACGCTTATCGGCCTATTGTAATATATTACGTATGAATTTAAGCTATTTTTGTGTTATGTTCAGAATTTATTTGACTCCCATAAAGCATATTGGCTTCCCTTCTAACTGTATTCTCTCACAATTTTAAATGTGTGCCTCTTCAAACTTCCACACTCCCTCCTAACAAAGATTATGACGTCATGTAAACCCGAGCGGTTTGAGCACTTTAGTGGTTTCTCTCTGGGAAATGGCTTCCCTCCAAGCCCTTTACAGGGTCCACTACTCATGTTTCTGTATATTAAGTAAATTATTAGTATATATTATTCCTTTATAAATGAGTAGCATGTATTGGAAATGTATAATTTTATAATTTATATAATATGAAGAGAAAAGTAGCCCAGTATTCACTTATTAAAAAATGAATTATATTTATTACGCAGGAATTAATTTTTTGTCTAATAAACTAATATACAATTATAAATTGTGATTTAGGTATACAGAAATTTATTTTTATTTTGAGCTATTTTAAGAGTAGTTGTTTTTATTTTTGTAATTCTCTATTAACAAGGATTTAATCCAATCGAATTATTGCGAATACTCATAATACTTTATTTTTAAGATTTTTAATTTTAAGTAAAATAAAACAGGCTGAATTTGCTTTCTTCTACAGAAAGTTTCTCTATGATATGACATTATGTGTTCAACAATAAAACTCAGATGCATTTTATAATGTTTTTTTTAATTTAAGAACACATTTCAAGATAGATAAAATAATAATTGTATTTTCCAAATCCTTTGCATTATTGAAGATATTTAAAAATAATTATTTACCGGAAAGGCACTAGGAGCCAGAAAAATAATATTATTACCTCAATCAGAAATCGAACCCGGGTCTCCTACTTTCCGGGTAGATGCGCTAAACCTCTGCCTCACCGAGGCAGCCTAGATAATCTCTCCACTTTAGCGCGCCTAACCGGGAAGTAGGAGATCCGGATTCGATTCCCGGTTTTTTCTGGCTCCCTGTGCCTTTCTTGTAAATAAGTTCGCGTGGCATTACTCACAACAATTAATTTAATATTTAAATTATAAAAATTATATTTTTTCTTCAGAACAGACAAAAATACGTCCTTTTAGTTGAATTTAAAAACAAGAATACTTATACCTTTTCATGGTAATGCTGTAAGTTTCTATCAAATCAATGAAAATAGACTAATTGTAGTTATAGTTATCAATAGTCCCTCTGGAAAAGTTTTTATGTCTATCTTAATCCTATTCCATTCGGGATAGATGTAGTATATTTATGTTATATAAATATGTAGGCAATATGTTTTACTAATTACTTATAAGTTGTTCATTTAAACTTATTTTATTTAGTACTTATTAATCTTTTAAACTTTATAATGGAATATTAAATTAGTCTATAATAAAATGAAGTAGATAAATAAGGAATTAAATTAATCTCGTTGAATGGAACAAACATTAATTGAAAGATGGAACGAGCACTGCTTTGTATTTTAAATATTTTCTTGAAATGCAAAAATAATGATTACAGATTGGCTCATAAAAGGTAATAGTAGCATAATAATTTATAATGGTTCGGTAGGCAGCTTGAAAACGTATGAAACCGTAGAAGACCACGATTAGCTTTTTCTATTTTTCTTTGTCTAAGCAAGTTCAGGGATTAGCAGTGGTTTTTCAGGTGGTAGATGTACAGTCATAAATAATCCCGCCGTAAAGCTGGCTCCATTTAAATGGCAAAAGGGCCGTGTGTGGAGGAGGGGACACTCCAGGTCTCTATAAGGAACTGGAATCTGGTTCTCCAGACACTTGGAGCCGACTCCCCCCACACACGGCATACCTCGTCCATGGTTGTCTGCACACATCCCCGTGCGACAGACAACCAGCTCCGGGCTCGGCCGCATGGCCAGCCAGATGGGCTACGCCAGGGAGAAGGGGCCCATTGACCCTACTCCCAGTAAATTTAAGAGTCAATGCCCAAAAGGTTCGTTGAGGTGGGTTGTAAGGATTGGAGTCAGACGACAGGGATATGGCATATGGAGTAGAGGGATATGGATGCTTGTTCTGGAAGACGGTGGAGATAAGGTTTTGGACGAAAGGAATATTTAATTAGTAATGAAGGGTATAGTTGTATACATAATATGGAGCGTTTGCAATTATTCTTAGGATTTTTGACTGAAAGGGTTGTATTTGCTGGATCTTGCAAGGTTTAGCAGCACCCCAGAATATACAGAATTTAAATTAATTAATTAGTTAAGCGAGCATCAGGCTTAAAAATTTCAGTAAAGATAATTACTATCCAGGAAATTGAGTAGATAAATAATTTTTTATAGTTTTTATTAATTCTTCCTATGGAAGCTTCGTAAACAATTTCGATCTGCACTAATTGACCTTATTCTTCGAAAAATTGATAACAATGAAATCGAACATGCATCCAAATTAATATACTAATAATGGTTCCAGTTTGAAGATTTGGAATAACAACTTTAGTTGATATCATCCAAATTGCAATCAGAAAATCAAACAAATATCAGTTTAAAAAACTGCCTAAATTGATTGTTGAAATTCACTAAAAGTATTTTAAATTATTACTGTTGATGAAATGTTTTCGAGATTATTTCTTAATGGATACTATTCGCGTGACCTTAAGGAAGCTAATATAATGCCTGTTTCAATTCAATAGTCAATATTAATTTTATATATGTCCTTTCAGTGTTAATGATTTAAAGTGGGCGGTGCAATTAAAAAAGGTACATAAGAGGTTCCTTGCCGACAAATATTTCGTGTAAGATTTATAAATACGGTGAATGTCATTGAGGCGTATCCATGTACATGTGTGTCTTAAGTACTTCTTTTGGCTTCCCACAGAAATGTATTTTGAACACAAAGCATTTCATAGGTGCTTTATTGTACTTTATTGTCTCGTCGTAAAACCCACTCCTATCAACGGAGGTTTGCTTGAAGCAACAATAAAGTTACTCCTAAAACGGCAAGAGACCCAGTTATTTGATTGAATACATCTAAAATTACCGAAGGATCATTAAGCTAGAATACAATTTTTATGAGTTTTAATGAGCATTAGAAAACTATTCTCTCTCTCTTTGCTTGAATTTATTTTTCAATGTTAATTTTATTTTTATAGATTTATTTCTTTTTTTTTTTCTTTTTTTAAAGAAAATGTCTGAAACTGTTTACAAAATTGTTTATTTCTCATCAAATACGTTATAGCTTGTCCTGTATTCTTAAAAATATCATTTTCCATCGCTGCTTTTAGGATTATCTCCTTAGTGTATTTATTGGAATTGACCTTGACAATCCCGCCTGAATCCAGAGATTTTATAGATTTTGGACTTATTATCTGATAGCCTACAGACAGCTCGAGCTTGGAGCCGAAGGTCAGACCAGCCCACGCCTGTGGGCTCAGTATGGAAATAATTGGCGTCTATAGAATTGAGAAGGTCAGCTCCACCAGTGTACCTTTATCTTTCCGTGTCCTTTCTTGAATACATAAGTACAAATGCTTTCCAATCACTTAACCATCCATTATTTAGCGTTTCATCAAAGTAGTTCAAGATGGGTGATAAGAGCCTGGGGTATGAAGCGGTTGAATTGCAGAAAATATGAAGTCAAAATGAATGAATCGAATATGACTTTAATATAATTAAAATATGCACTCCTAATATAAACTTTTTATATGTAAAATTATGAAAAGGAAAATGAATAAATAGGTTACATTACAACACTTTTTTTTTTCCTTTTTGTAAACATTACTTAATTTAATCACTTGTCAAATGGAGAGTTTTTGACCGAAGATATTATTATTAAAGGATTTGTTGAACAAATATTTGTTAAATAAATTTTCTACCGTAAATAACTTCACGGTTATTGAAAACAAATTTGTAATTTAATATTTGTTTAATGGCTTTTTTTGGCAAGTTTATTTTTGCTTAAAATAAATAATTTGTGATTAATGGATTTGATAAGGCAGAAGAAAACACACACCCGATCTGGAAGGGGGGGGGGGGATAAACTAAACTTTATTTAATGAGTAACTGTGGCCGGGTGGCGAGTTTTCTTGGGCAAAAAACTTCCCAGTTAAGTTGTTGGCTGAGCATCTGTTGAGTTGAGGGTTTCCCGCCTAACCGCTCAATCGGGTCAGCCATGTTGCTTTAATACATGAATACATGGGCTACATATACTTAGAGGTAATATATTAAATGTGGACAATGCATTTCTTTAAAACTTAGAGTAAACTTTGGGCTGCTAAACAATCCACTTTTAATTTCTTAGGATCAATTTTTTTTTTCTAAGTCTTGATATGAATTGCATTATTTAACCTTAATTGTAAAATTATAGTAACACATACCTTCTAGATAGTTTAATAATATTTTTCCTCGTGTCAAAATTATAATTCTACGCGCGTTCATTGTCCCTTATTAGGTGCATACAAACATAATTTATTTCTCAAATACAATTCATGATTTGATAATGAGACTTAGAGGTTGAAATTGATTAAAAATAATTGAATGAAGAGCGTCCCGCCAAATCCAAATATACTCCAATTAAGCCTCAAGTGAGAATTAATTATCTACAGCTTTGAAATTCAATACCTCGCCCAGATGTATTGTTCGTCCTCGTAAAGTCATTTACTTAAAAACAGCATTGCACCCTGCTTATCTATGTATTAACACAGTAACAAATAAGCTTTACCGCGGTGATTATTACATAGCTTAAAGAACACACAAAAAAAATACGTAGTTAAAATGTATTTCCATACTTGTGTAGATTTAAAAAGATTATAGTTAAATTATAAAATTTAATTAACTTAATTGTAATTGATAAAACTGTTTATGCACAAGAGCTTTTTATAAATTAAATATTCGCGGTATTTTCCTATACAAACTTTTGAATCTCATAAATTATTAATTTGCTTTTACAGTTTCTGACTAATCAATGTTATTCACTTTTTAACAAAATACTTCACTTTTCAACTATATTCCTTTACCACATTCAAATTCCGTTCGTTACCTTGGGTTCCATTTTGACTCACGACTTACACGGGGCGATCACACTAAAATTAAAAGACAAGAACTCAATCGGCGATATGGACTTCTATACAGACTCATCTATAAGAAATCCAATCTTACGACTGAAAACAAAATGACGCTCTACAAAACCTTATTACGACCAATCTGTACTTACGGAGTAGAAGTGTGAGGTGCCCCCAAGCCTTCCAACATACAAAGAATCCAGTCCATTCAATCCAAAACCCTACGAATAATTACGTATCCAATTCATCCCTTCACCACGATCTTAATATCCCTTTTGTTCAAGACCTCATTTCTTCCCAGCAGGATTGTTTAAGGACGATGTATTTTTTTGCCGGTTAGTAAACAGGATGGTAGATCCTGGAAAACTGATATGGATACTGGAGTCCTGCAGGGCCTACCCCTCGTGGGTAATAAATAAGAATATAAACCGATCGTACTCGACTGAGTAAAGCTCTCAAAACCATTACTCTTCGCGGAGCTCTGACCAACCAGTAATAGGTAGAAGTTTAACAAATATAGTAAAAATCATCTCATTTAACAAATATATTTATATATTTATTTTCCTATCTGCATTTTAATACAGGTTTTTGAAAATTTACTATATTTGTGAATATGAAAGCCATATTGTAGTGGTACAACTTCACATTTTACAATAGTGGGGCCACCCATCGAAATTTTAAAATAACTTCACAAATCTATTTCTTCAAAATACTGATAAATTAAAGAATTTTCTTTTTTCACTTCTACATATAACTCAGAATTTGAAAGTAGTTACAACCCAAATGTGAGTCGGAGGTATACCCCTGTGAAGGAAATGAACCTTATTTGTTATACGAGTCGCGCTACAGGCGATAGAGAACCAGAGTGAACCACAAGTTAGAATGTGTTTATTTGCAACCCGCAGCACACTGGAGAAATTGTTGGTCAGCACAACATTCTGTCTGTCTGATTTTTCAACCATTTAATTAATAATGGTAAACAATTATGGTCTGCGTATTCTTCCCCGGAGCGCACCAGAAATTCTCTGGCCCATCACAAGCAGTAGCACAGAATGAAAAATATTATAACTTTGCACTGTGAAATTTGAACCTTGGACCATTAGCTCAAAATCTCAGATTCCTTACCATTGATCCACATAACTCTTTTTTCATTTATAAATTATATCAGTGACATGTAGTTCATATTTTATATTTACAAAAGCTTTTCTTGATAAACTTTATTGAGCGTGGGTAATTAGTGATCGGTCATTTGCTTAATAAAAGTAATTCACCAATTATTCTGACATGAATATTAGAAATTCAACATAATATTCATTACCTGCAAAAATCGGTTTAGAATGATAAAATGGGACCATCTTGAATAAGATATTTTTTTTTTTACTTAGCTAAAAGATTCTTTTTTTTTTTTTTTCTACAAAGAAAATGGAAGTAATATGTGACAATGCTTCTGATCTGTGGAACTTTAAAAAAAAAAAACCCCAATGGCTACGAAAGGGACCAATGATGAAGGCTTGCTAAGGCAGAACAATCCACTTAAGCGCTGCGGGAGGCCAGGCGCGAGAGATGAGGTGCCGATAGATATTGGGCGCAGAGATAGCTAGTTGGGCGCGCGCTTTCCAGAGAGCGCTCTAACAGAATTAACTGTTGAGACTCTGTTAGTGTCGCGCCGTGTTGCTTCTCCCTTCAATACGGCCACTCCCCTCTGTCCTATACTACACCCCCCCCCCCACCACCGTCACCCATCATCCCCCTCAGAATCGACTGAATAGTCATGCAGGAACATCGTAAACCAGACACTTATTAACAACTCTCTTTAAAGAATCTCATAGATAAGAGTAAGTTACTAATTTGATGTTACAGGAAAAAAAAAAAAAAAAAAAAAATTAAAATAAAAATGTGGTAAAAAAGTCAGCTCGATATTGCTTTAAGCATATTACTTTAAAAATTGTATTCTCTAGTGGGCAAAAAAGGCAATTTTTTACTGTATACTTTGTGTATATTTTTATTATATACTCTCCCCACAAAAGGGGAAATTTTATATACCGAAGTATGTATTTATATATAAATATATATAATTTGCTCAAAACTATCATGGGTGAAGTTAACTATGATGGGAAAAAAATAAATTCAGTTATAAAAAAAAATAACAAGGAAAAAATGTCGGCTGTTAGCTAGTACGGCACAGCAACCTGGCGGAATAGCAAAGAGGGCAAATAAAACGTTATAGGTAAGGGGTTAGAATAAAAAAGGAGAGTTAAGGGGAGTGTCGTGTACTTGTCACAATTACATCACTAGGTCAGGCATACAACAATGTCGGGTTTAATATAGTCTAGATTTTGTTTATTTTCGCATGGACAGCTATATGTCGCAATATGCCATTCCGGGAATTGGAAAAATATCTAAGTCTTAATGTATCGGGTGAACATCATGAAAAAACTTTGAAAGAACAATCAAGTATTTACACAGAGTATACTATCTACGAATAAATTTATAAGTAGTTTGCCAAAAAAAATTTAATAATAATNAGAACCAAAATATACTTGAAATAGTTTTTAAGTTGTACCATAGGTGAAAATGGAAGCTTAATTATGTTGTGGGAAGCTAGACATAATTATTTTGTATGAATCAAAGAGATAGAGCTTATAATTTATCAAAAAAGATACCTGGTATGATGGCGCTTCTGAACCACAATGAAAGTGATCCCTGGCTTGTAATCACCTTCAAGTTTAATGCAGGCTTCTCTTATTGCAGTGAGTTCATGCTGAAGGACCTAAATAAAACAATTATCACATGTCAAAATGGCGCATGTGTGTTTGGTGTGTATGAATATTGTGGTTAACTGATTCCTTAATAGAATATTCAAAATTAAAAATACAATGTAGAAAAGCAAGTAATGTATGTAGAATACCACATATTTTTTTTTTGTTGCTGTTATACATTATTTATGAAGAGTTATATTTGCTGCAAGATCTGGAAAATACACTCCGATGTATAACCCCTGTTCCATTGCAATTTATTACGTACTATTGCTTGCGTCAGAGTTCTAATTCCTTTTTTGTGCGGCTTTTGTTGTTCTTGATGCCCTATAAAAACTATATATTTTCTTATTTTTCATCCATAATCTGCCTCTTGTCCACCAACAGCTGTTTACGCCCTTCCACTCTGAAATCTTTAATTCATGAGATGGTCACATATATCCCTTCAGCTTTTCTTTTCTTCTCTTGTGCAACACAAACTGAACGAAATTATTCATATTTTTTTTCTTTTTAGAATATTATATTTTTTATTTCCATTGTTATTATACAGACAATGACATACGAGATAAGACAAGAGCTACTTAACTATTTTTTTTTTTTTATGTATATAACTAATAGTTTCTATTAAATATTTTTGTTATTCTGCCTAGCTTTATTGGCTACAAAGAAAACAGTGTTAATTTAGATTTGTTTAGATAGTGCTTGTCTTATAATACTGAAATATCTTTCAGATTTATCATTTACTAAATACCATTTCATATATTTTTCCTTTGCTAAAAAAAAAATAATTTCACCATCGCAGAGTGTACATAATGCATTACTTCCCTTAAAAGTCAACATTATTTCTTCACCTTTTTTTATATAAACTTAGTGGAAAAGGTTTATGGCTTTTAAGATTCATTTTGCTGACATATATTAATATTTATTGTATTCTATCTAATTAGCATTATTTTTGTTTATTTCTCAGTCCTTCTCTTCGCCTTCGGTTTTTGCATTTTATAGTTTCTTCATGATAATGCTCGCCTGCTATGGTGCGGACTGTTACTTCGGGCCATTATCTAGTCTCTTAGACTATCTCGAAGTGCCTGAAATAGCCCCAGTGGAATATGTATGAGATGGGAAGCCTGTCCTTAGTGCGAGTTTTCTGACATCCATACTTGTCCTAACGGTTTGCAGTCATTTCTTCTCCAAATGGAACTCTCTTATTCGTTGGGTTTCCTTCCCTGGTGATGAGAATTTTCGATGTTGATTTTACTATACTACCTAATAGAAAACCACTTTAGTATCAAACCATTTTGAAGTGTATCGAATCCAGCGTGACATTTTTTTTTTTCTCAATTCCAAGAAAGGATTTATCGTTTTAAATGTTGTTTCAATGGAAATTGGTATAAGTTTTCAACCAATGAAGAAGTGGTTCTAAGGAGTTGTTTGATTGCAACTACACATGCGAGGCTTATTTTCCGAAGAATATAAAGTTTAGACAAAGTCTTTTCATTTTACGCGGACATTCGAGATAAAACTTCAATGAAGACTGTATTTATCAAGCCCAAGAAACAGTATTTCCTCTGTTGATTACATTTTAATATTCTCATTTATTATGTTTCCTAAGCTTTGTCAATGGTACTGGAAGTTAAGGATTACAATCATTGTTAAAGAATGTTTGTTAGTTGAAAGTTAGTTTTTCATAAGTAGAATCTTTTGACGCCAGATTATTTGAGTGCTTGGGTATTTCTGCTCTTCTCAAAAATAGACTTGGGTCTTACAAAAAGTAAACCGCTGTGATACTAAGGAATAATGTATGTCCACACCCATTGTATGATCAGGTTCAATTCCATCTGCAGAATCAGTGACCTGGTTTTCTTATTTCTGAAAATTATATATGGATTTATTAAAATATCTTCGTTATAAGTAGTGTTACCAATAACAACACCGGCATCGACTCGCGGCCTGAGCAAATTTTTCAGTCAATAGATTGCTTTAGGATTCTTGGAGTGTTTAGAAATGACCGCCATGTTACAGAGATGCGGAAATACCGAGCTTGGCGTATGAAGTTTGTTCATATCCGGCATTATTGCTAATGTAACGGAGGAGGACATCTTCAGCTTATAGAAGCAGCTCCACGAGGAACGGGAGTGTGGTCCATCTCTCCGCTTATTGAAAATCGGGAGACCTCACACCTGATTGCTCTAATCCGGTGTGTCGCGCTCTCTGCCGGCCGAGTATTTTGTTTGCGGCCTCCCCTCGGCCTGGTGTGAGAGAGGGCCTCTGTCAACATACGGAATGAACTCTGCAACAACCCACCAACCCCGCTTCATTCCTCCATCCCTAACCATACCCCTAATACAAACACTTCATCCCAATCTCTCTCCCTCATGCTCTCTCTCACTCTCTCCCTCCCCTTCCTTCCCCCATTCCCTTTCTCCTACCTCCCTCCTTCCTTCCCTTTTTTTTTTATCAGTTTCTACATTTCACTATATTCAAAATAACGTTATCTTAGGGCACAATTAATGTCTTCTTAACGTCCAAGTTACAATTTTCATTACTATAGAATGAATACTATGTTATTATTCTGTACATTAGTTAAAATTAAAAATTAATAATCATCAGCTCTTCGGAGCATTTAATTTTCAGATATTACCAATCCTTATTAAAGATTGTACATTGCGCTTTACTTCTACCTATTTTCATGACCTTTCTGTCCAATGAATACAAACCACGTTCCTTATCCTTCTGAAAAAGGGTTCGCCGAGCAGTCCTTTGGCAGCCATTCACCATTCGTGGGAGTATAGCAAAGTTTCGTTCTTTTCTTGTGTTTAAGACAACTTCTGTTCTTCCCCATGTCAAGAAGACGATGTCTTCAAATGGCTACTTTTGGAATGTTCAACCAATGTTTTTCTGTCAACCTGGACATCATCCCATCGGAGAGTCCTAAGGTCTAACATCCGAGTCCCCTTAAAGCCCATATTGACATGAAATCAACTCTGAAAATAGCTTTGTCTCGCCCCGGGCTACAGAATTAAGTCAAAATTGGTTGGGACACTTTATTCAGTAAGATTGAATGTGTAGAAGATGTATTTTCATTTTGTGCACAAGTTGACACAACGGATTAGAGAAATCAGGTGTGAGGTCTTCCGTTTTGAATATTGAAATAAGTGGAGTGATGGACCACCTCCATTCCTCGTAGAGCTACTACTTTCAAGAATATGTTGAATATGTATGAATTACCCCTTAAACACGATACTATGTAGAAACAGCAAAAAAAAATGTAATTACTAGAATATAATTTCTACTATTTGGTAGGCGCCCTTAAGAAGAATAGATTTTTGGTTAAAAAGGAAAAGGGAAGGTTTAGAAGAAAACCAAAATATGTAAATGTAATATATTTCTTCTATTTTTAGGAAAAGTTAATAGCACACAATGAGTGTAAAATGTGAATTTTTCTAACGTTTGATATCTATAATATTTTTATGAAAAACTTTTTTTTTAAGGATGAATCTTACTAATTTAACTTCGATGGTCGAGCACTTCTCCCATTCTTCCAGCCAATCTGCAGAAAATTTCTGTAGAAGCGGTCATACCCTTCACGCTCATTACTCTCTCCATTTTTTAAATTGGATTTCTTCATTTACTCCCAATTTAAATCCATCAAAACATTGAAAAACTGTTTAGGTTACACAGCTCCTGCTTTACAGAATTTTTTCGTTGTTTTTATTTCTATTTCTTTATTTTTCGAACTTAAATTAAATTGTCAGATAACTTTTATTGCACTTCTTACAATTAATTGAAGAAAATAATTTTTTTTTTCGTTTCAATTATTTATTTTAAATTTACATCAAATACCCATAAATATATTTAAAAAGCTACAAAATACATATAACTACTATTTTAAGAAATTTTTTAATGAAGGAATCAATCATTCATTCATGATTTCCGAGGGCAGGAGTCTCTCTTACTGGATCACCCCATTCGCCCCGATGAAGCTCTGAAATTTAGCCTGAAACATTGGTGAAAATAACTTTTCTGCTTCCAAATCAGTTTTTAATTCTTTCGCTCCCAATAGCTAACCCATTCCCATAAAAAAAAATTTCTGTTAGTTAAGTAAGCACGCAGCATTTTCACTTATTTCCCAAAATAAGTAGTCCAAGTGTCCAAACAGGCGTAAATCAGTGTTCGGAACATCTGCGAGGCTGCAACCCCCGGTCTGAGAGATAAGGGATGTCTCCGCGGACGTGCATTTGAGGGAAAATTGGATTTCACTAGGCGTGTGCTTATCGCGGCTCAACCAGGAATTTCAGGTGTATCTGACTTTATCAAAGGCCTTTCCTCTGTTTAATAATTGGTTCTCATTGGCTCTCTTATCTCTCACTGAGTATTAGCCTCTAGTATCATCAAATCCTACTTGATAATCTTACTGTTATACTCTTCTATTTATGAATTCTCTTTATTTAGTGATGTTATTTAATAAATTTGAGTTATTTAAATACCTAATTGATTTTATGAATTTTTTTTATTTAAAAAAAATACTTATAAGGCACTAATCAAGTAATCATTGTTCCAATCATACAAATTAGATTTATTATACAGTTACCATTGTTGTTGTTTTGTTTTTCATTTTTCTTTTTGAAACATTGATGTAATGCTTACCCTATGTAAGCCGGGACTCCTATTTTCCTTCGGTATTTAGTGGATTGAAACAGAATGAAATGTGAAAAGTGAATTTGAGTTCGTCAAGTGTCCTGATGGTGATTCCAACAAGAAAGGGTTGGAGAATCAGTGGTGCCAACCCTAGGCGGCAAAAACAATCCCGCTCTGATTGCTAATTAGAGAGAGCCTGGGAGAGATTTAGGCGCCCCCCCCCCTCTCTCTCAACGTCATCTTTCCCCCAAGTTTAATCGCTCTCTGGAACCTTTAATATTGTCGAGGCCCAGAGCCTCAGGAAAGAGGTCGGCCATCTGCACGTCTTAACGCCGGAAGAGGAGTCCCTTCCTTTTGTCATTAAAAGGCCAATGATAGGGGGAGATATTGATCATCTGTTTAGCATTTAGTCAGAGGATTGCTTCATCTTCCTCCAACCCCGACACTTTGAGGGCCCTATCAGAGGAATCATTCATTCCCTTGTACAAACCATTTTGTTGAGTCGCCTCAATTGAGGGTCATTTCTTTCCACAACTCAATTAATTTGTTTTCAATTACTAATATTTTATTTTAATTAAAGTTTAATATTCATAATCGAAAATCTTATTCAACTTCTTTTAGTTGCGGTGGTAGCGAAATTGATTTGACAATTAGGGTCATCTAATAATGTCCAATACTTCGCAATTTTTGTATATTTTTCTCTAATTACTGAGCGCTTTCAGACTCAGTTATTCTATCTTTGGATTTCGGTCGTCTTATAATGAGTGGTCCTGCCTTGGTAACTCAAGACGAACTCAAAGTATAGGATATTATTTAATAACCCAAACTAATTTAACATTCATTAGATTTCAGTACTTAACCTCCAGCACTTATGGCTTTTATTTATTATTTTTCAATAGTAAATCTTTGAAATTGATAACTCCCCCCTGTCAATTTTTAATTTTCTACATAAAAGAATGATATTATGATCAATTTCATTGTGCATCAGCAGAGCATTCACAAAAGTTGTGTAATTATATCAGTTTTCTAATTCAATCCTGGCTGTAGGGCGCTTTCCGAAATTTCTGTCTTACTGATTCGTGGCGTACATTCAACTCGAAACTCGACAGAACGAAAGGTGTAGTACACGTGACATTCATGCATAGTATACATGACAGTATGTGTGGTAGGGGAGAACGCAATATCTGACGTATCCTCTCGCTCTCTCTCTCTCTCTCTCTCCCTCCCTCTCTCTCTCTCTCTCTCTCTCTCTCTCTCTCTCTCTCTCTCTCTCTCTCTCT
>KZ808248.1:162414-198130 GCA_000696205.2 Oncopeltus fasciatus
TCTCTCTCTCTCTCTCTCTCTCTCTCTCTCTCTCTCTCTCTCTCTCTCCCTCCCTCTCTATCCTGGTAAGTCAACCCTGTGGGGTGTTTGTCCAGCAATCAGCCTTCCTTCTTCCCACCCCCTCCCATCCACTGATTAGGTGACCCATGCTGACAGCTATCTCGTAATTCTAGAACAAATACTCCAAGACTATCTATCCCCTTGGAAGATTCTCCCTCTCCCAAGAAGACTTTCCCAAGAGGGCAAAACAACATATATATTTTTCGACAAAAATATGAGTGTCCTCCCTGAACAAACCTTTATTAAATAATCTTAATTAATATTAATAAACTAGTGCTACTAAACAGCGCAAAAAATATAGTGTTTTTTTTTCACTTTTGTTTGAAATTATAAAGAGAAAAAGAAATAAACAAAGTCATTGATTCGGTGTGTAAAACATAAAAGTGTGCTGCCTTTTGAGATATAAACAAAACTGACATTGGAGACAGTAATAACTTCTATTAATGGATGTAAAATCTTCTCTATAAGGAAAAAAAAAACAACAAATATAGCATTTTATTTTTGAATACCCATATTTTAATGAAAAATAGTAAAGGTTGTTATTTATTGTCTCATATTTAACAGGCATTCAGGAATTTTACTCTGGCATTCATTCAAAATTTATTTCTTGTCCTCTCTGAAGGACGGCATATTAAATTATTGTATTTTGCAATGAAAAATCCTGGGGTCTTTCTTTTGATGTGGACCTTTTTGCAAGAGTTCTTACTATGAGATCTTGGCAGGCCATAAAGAAGCATGAATATTTTAATAAATTTGAAATTGTTAGATTTATATAAAATGTCATTGTTGAACTCCATACAATAATATATTTTATAATAATAAAAAAAGAATAATTGAAAACCTATATTAATAGCAGCCATTCCGTTAATACGAGAACATAAAAAATAGTGTTGTTGGTTATAAATCAATTGTGATATATCTGTGGCTGACAGGAAGGGAATTATCAGGAACCGTGCGTTTCAGTCCTTGGCCATACACGAAAACAAACAGAGACCACACACTTGGTAATTCGAGGAGTGTGTGTATGAGGGAGCGGTGGGGTGGGTGAGGGGAGCGGGGGTGAGGTGAAATTAGTTCATTTATCTTGTTGTCCCCCCCCCACCCCACCGTGGGAGCGAGAGAGGGATATATTTGAATGGGACAGTTAAATCGATCGGAGTTGAATGGAAAGAGAGAGAGAGAGAGAAGAGAGAGTGAGAGTGAGCTCGAGGCTACAGCTGACTGAATGAGAACCTCGACATGTCCGCCGACTGTGTGAGGCTGCGCTGGCTCGCTCTCGCGGCGCTATCTGGCGAGGACCTGGTTCACAATACGCTCCCATAGATGTTCTACCACAGATAGACGGTCACCACGACCAGGGAAAAAATTATCTCCATTCATGAGGGGGGGGGGGGGGACAAGCGCAAACTGAGCCGTATGCAGTTGCAACATTAATTAGGAAACAAATTATAGTTCCCTTTTAATAATTTTTAGTTCAAAGGAACGGAATAAAAATTGTAACTGTCCCAGCCAGGACTCGAACCTCCGGGTCTCCTGCTATCCGGGCCGGTGCATTTACCAATTATGCTACCGAGACAAGTCTGGTACGTTATTAAATTCCCCGCACTAGTGTCGAGAGTCTAACCTCTGAGGCCGACGAATATATCGTGTTATGCTCGGAGGAGCTGACATTGTCAAGCTGTTTAAATGACTCTCGTTATTTACTTTTAAATTTTAATTTTATAGATATTATTTTTTGTGGTATTTAATCCCACAAAAATTTAAACTAATTTAACTTTTAATTTTTTTACCACAAAATGTCTCCCTAAATATATCATCATTATCTGACAATAACTGCTTTTTTTATGGACAGGTTTAATTTTTAAATAGGATACATACATTCTTAACCATTGGCGGTTCCTTTGCTAATGAATTAGTCAGTTTTATCGGAGAATAATTCTCATGGTCAAAAAATGATAACTGTTGCGAGAGGATATTCCTGAAGGTTTTTACTCGAAGGTCTTTAATCATGTTTTCAGTGGCCGATGAAGAAGTCAAAACCTGGAAAAGTAATACAAGTTTCAGAAATACGTCTAAGCAGAATTTTAATAATTAATTTAACCATATATGCCATCTTGGCCAACATATTTATATTTTATTAATTTCTAAAATAAAATTATGATTATAGCTAAGTTGAGAACAATATTTCCAGCTCTCAGTCTCTTTTCAGCCCTGAAGAAGCTATCACATGATGTGCGAAAGCTCGGCAAATATCAATAACTTGACACGGTCCAACCCGGAAGAAGAAATGGTAAAAACAATATTTACTTGATTATTATTATTATTTAGTTTTAAAAAAAATAAGTAGTAGTTTATCTTAAAAAAAAATAGGTATTACATCTAGATGATCTTAGATGTAGGAAAGATAAAAAATGTACTCCTTTATCATACATGGTAGAAAATATTAAATGAAGGTATACATTGCAAAGAGTATGATTCTTTAATTTAATAAAACAAAAACTCTTTATGGAAAAAAACAGGCAGAGGCCACTGTTTTATTAGGATGATAACATAGAAAAACTATTTTATTGACATTTATGGGAAATACTCACAGCAGAACTCATTGCAGCAGCAGAAAAGAAAGCCAGAATAAAAAAGTATGTGCACCAAAGAACAATTGCATTCCAGAAATCTTCTAGTGGAAGAACAAACAACTGAAACATAAATACATGGACATATACCACTAAAAAAAAAAATACAATAAACTTCACTTGNGATTATATATATACATACACTTATCTGCTAATTGGCGATTTTTCTATTTTTTTTTTTCTATTTAATATTCCTTAGGCTACCGATTTCAGCCATTAACGAACTCATCTAACAAGTGGAGTCAAGAAGCTTATTATTATGCGCATCCTACTGAGGCAATATGAAACATTTTACTGTTTTATAGCTGTATGTTTGCAAGTGTGGAAGTGGCATGATTGAAACATAAAATAGCCTTCTGACATAAAATAATAATAATGATAAGAAATATTGTTGTTTAAAGTATAATTCTAATTGGATTGACGAATCTGACTGTGATGTGCTGGAGGATATTCCTCAGGATTCTGGAATAGTACTCGTAACGATTTTGTGGTGAATGTATCCACAATATTGTGCTGGCTGGGGCTATTCCATCTCACTGATTCTCTGCCTCTACTTATACTCTGTCAATATAGAAACTGGGAGAAAAAAGGTGCCTAGAGCCAGCATGAGTTTGAGAACTCAAGGGAATTTTATTCTTAGGTTAAGTACCTGTGAATTAAGGAGGCCGTGAAGTAGAAGAACAGGTGGGCTGGTTGTGTGGTTTCAGCGTGTCATAGAAAAGTTTAAGCTTCTTTTGTAAACCATAAGTAAAAGTTGCTAAAATTTCTTATCATTGGTCATTAATGCGCACTTGACTGTTGTCTACAAATTCTTTATCATATCTACTTATATTCCACCACTTATCTGCTGTGGAAGGGAGTAACAGCTAGTGGCTCACTATGAGGGGTGAAAATTAACAGTTTTTCGCGCAGGGTTCTTACGGGAAAGTGCCTGGAAAATATTTAGAGCAATAGTCTTTAGTCTGCACGCTTCTGAGTCGAACCCCCAGACGAGTACGATATCGGCTTAGCCAGAAAGACCTAACTTGATTGGACACAACCTAAAGGGCCTGCCCTAAACGGCCCTACGTGACCTGTCTCCAGCCCTCTGATGTACTTTATCTCTTCCCTTGTCTAGTCCTTATAGAACCTTCTTATCGAACTCTTATCTACTTAGGTAGGCAGGAGGAGTGGAGTACCACTCCTCTCTCCACTCCCTCCCTACAGACTTTTATAAATTTTTCTTAAATGATTTTAATCGATTTTTCTATTATAAAAATCATTCAACGTTTATTATCATGTTAAAATACATTGTGTAATTTAAATACTTTGTCACGTAGTTCATAGCAATAAATTATTAATTTATTGCTGTGAACTATGTTACAAGTTACCGTTTTTATTCTTCTGAGGTCTTATATAACACTTAATTTGATATAAGCTCGATACAATATTTCTAAGGAATTTAGCTCTCTAGATCTACCTTATAATATTTATATCAACAAAATAAAGCAAACAATAATTCAACAACAAGCTAATGAATATTATTTTCAATTATTACAACAAAAAAAATATAATTGAGAGAAAAACATTATATAATACAAATTAAGTATATAAAAAAATTAATCTTTCATGGCACGAACGCACTCTTACAATCAGACATCTCCTTACGCGCGCGCGCGCGCACCCACTCTCACAAAAATGTGCCTGTTTAGGCAAGTTGATGTAAACCAATATATACTTCCCAACAAAATTCGGCATTTTTCATCATTTTTTTTTCTTCAAGAAGACCAATGAATGTAATAATAACTGATAAATTTAATTAAAATATCAGATCCTACATATAAAATTTTTTTAAAAAACCGTCACGCAGATGCAGCTTAGTATGAACAAATTTCCCATGCTTCATTAAAGATGTATGTAAATAAGGATAAATGAGGAAATTTACAGGCAGGTATTCCTCAGCTAGGCTGGTCATTAGGTGAAAAGGACTAGGTGAAACTCTCCTACACAATAATAACATTCGTTAATTTCTTCTGTAACAAACGTTTTTGTAAAATATTATAGAATATGAACGTTATAAAATTAAATTTTACACCTTTTAGCTTCCTTAAAAATTATTAATTCAAATAACAATGAAAATATTACGATTACAAATGTTGGTCTTCCTTTTAAGGCACCCCTGCACCCCCGATTTTAACATAAAATAAAGTCATTAGAGAGTATGCAATAAAAAAACCCAAATACTAGATTTGGTTTTTACATTATTAAAAAATTTATTTATTTATGTATATATTTACATATGTATTATTTTTTTTTTCAGGGTCGGTGTAACCGTGACAAACCTCCCTGCAAATATTTTCACCCACCTCAGCACCTGAAAGACCAGTTGCTGATCAATGGAAGAAATCACCTAGCACTCAAAAATGCCCTCATGCAACAAATGGGTCTCACACCAGGACAGCCTTTGGTTCCTGGACAAGTACCAACAGCAGTTGTAAGTTTCTTCTGTCCTTTGCTATAAAATATCAGCTTCTGCCTGTGCTTTTGCAATTTATTCTTTCTTTTTAAACACCAGTGTTTTTCTTTTTCTTATATTATTAATTTTACTGTTAATTTTGAAATTACCTATAACAACATCCAATATTTGTATGTCTGAGTATAACAGGTAATGTTTAATTTTTTAAAAGCTGTTAAACCTAATAAGATAAATTTTCCAAATTTCAAGTTTTCTTGCTATTTAATTTCTCCAAAATATTAGGTGGAGAGAAATCAGTTTAATTTTTTCGTATATTCTTTTTAATTACAGCTTTCTAGAGCTGTGCGTTCCTAACTGATTTCATTGCACTGTAAATCCCTTTTCCTTAAGTTCTTTCCTTCCTCAACTATTAGTTACCAAAAATAATCTTCTTCTTAATGAAAATTTTGCATTTAACTTGACTCATTATGCTAATATAATTATAGAAATAAAAACCTTGAATAATTTAGGAAATTGTTTGATGTCATTTTAAATTTGCCATATTATAATTTGCTCAACAACTGAAAGATTTTATCTTTTCTTTTGAACAGCAAAAAAATAATTTTTATAAAATCATTCACAACCTATTGATCCATATTTTCCTAAATTAATATAAATTTAAATATATACGATCTTTTTGGAAGGAGGATAACAAAATAACTTATTTCTAGAGTTACTGTTTCCAACTGAACATTCAAGATGAATAGATCTGAGAAAAAAAAACAAGAAAATAAAACTTAATAATATCAATCTATAAGAAAACAACATAATTTTATCTTATGAATATATTAGGAATGGGAATTTTAGTATGTAATACAATTAAATAAATTCAAGCAGAAGATATTTTATTATTACTCTAATTTTAGAATGTTGTTCAAGACACAGTTAAAAGAAGTCAATAGTTATAGAAAGAAAAGTTTTAGTGCAGCTTGACAATTTGGTTTTTCCTTATTGAAAAAATTAAAGATTAACTTTTTTCTTTTTCAGAAGTCAAGTTTGTTTACTCCTTAAAACATTTGAAATGAGTCATAATATAACTGTATTTTTTTGGTTTATTAAAATTCATGTGCAACCCTTCAATGTTGTGTTACTTGAGGACCTCAACACTTTGGTTACTTATTTTAGCAGAAATGTTTAGCTCCCGCAAGCTTTTTTGCATGCAACTTACAGATTGGCCCCAATTTAACCTCATTACTGAAGGGGTTGTTTCAAATAGAATTTTTTTATTTTCAAGATTTAAGAAGTTCCTGTAAAAAATATATTTTTTTATTAAATTTATACATGAAAAAAATGATATCTTATTTTTGTTATTAGAATAATCTATCCATAAAATATAATAAAGAATTGTATGCATAGATTCTTAACGTTTTCCATTTATTTTAGTATAAAAATTTCAAACATGCTTACAGGAATTTCCTGCTGCAAAAAAGATTTCCAGTTTTCTATAAGATTTGGAAAATATATCCGTTAAAATGGGTCCAATCTGTATACATATGGGATTATCAAATTTTAACATCCTCTTACTGGTTTTCCCATAGGTGGGATACTTGAGTGATGTGATGTCACAACCTGTGTTCCAGGCTGCGACGACCCCCTACCTCACGGGCGTCCCCCAGGTTGGGAGCACCTTCTCCCCGTACTTCTCACCAGGGCCGATCATGCCCCTGACAGTGGGCCCAGATCCCACAGCACCCCTCAGCATGGCTGTGCAGCAGACAGCAGTCGTCACCCAGCAGAAAATGCCCCGAACAGACCGCCTTGAGGTCAGTCCCGAATGGGCATTCCTTCACTCAAAACTGAAGCATTCTCAAAACTCTTGAGAACTAATCCTTTTGCATATCTTTTGACTGTATAACTTTTATTTATTCTTCAAAATTATGGAGAGCATAGGCCTTTGATGATATTTTGAATTAATTTATTTAGATTTTAGAAAGCAAAACAAATTTTCACTTTAGGATTATTTCAAACTTATTTTGTGTATGTATAATTATGAATCAACAGAAACATATGTCAACCATTAAAATACATAATGAACTCCAATCAAAATTTTTATTATAAGTCAAACTTCTACCTTAACTTTATACAAAAGTTAGTAACTTGAGTGATTTCTTAAAGACTATGTCGAGTAAATTGTGTTTCCAAAAGTTAGCTCGTTTCTAAAGTAATAAAATGAACTCCAAAATAAATAAATAAATTTGTTTCGGTCCACAAAAAAATAAAATCTCTGGTACTACACCATCCGACTCCTTATTGTACAATAAAAATATAAGTACAGTATTGTAGTGGAAGCTTACCCAGCTGGAAAAAGAAAGGTAATGCGGAATGAGAAACCCATTTGGTTAATTTGATGGAATTGTATTTTTTAATTTACTTCATTTTTCTTATTAAAATGAAACGTGTATATTTAAAGAAATATATAATAAAAAATGTAATTTATTTGTATGTATTGTATTTATGTGTAATTTTTATAATAATCTTGTAGTAGTGGGTGGTAGTTTTACTCTTTCATTTTCTACCATAATCATTTTAACTAGGACATTAGTAATGAGGAAAGATATGTTCAGTCATTACTCTCAATGTGATAAGCATTGTGGCAAAAAAATAAATATCAAGTTAGAAAAAATAAAATCTCTCTTGCTAAATTATTTATTGGGTTTAAACCATGAATATATAGGTTTTTCAAGATAATAGGCAATATTTTGGTCACATTGACAGGGGGGGGGGGGGTTCTGAGGAATTTTGCCTTTGATTTGTTTTAATTTTGTAGAATTTAATCTTATAAAATAAAGTATTTAATTTTTCCCCAAATAGTTAGTTTCTTAGTGATTGAATTCTTCTAGGAGAAGGGGGAGAAGTTTAGACATACATTAGCAGATATATAATTTCTCAAAAATATATTCCCCTATCTGAGGTTCTCTTTATTTTTATTTATTTATTTTTAATGGGAGGATATAAAGTCAAAATACTGAGTATCAGTCGAAGAGTAAACTTTTTAACCATAAAAATTATACATTGATACATTAGTTCTCACATATTAATGTTAATTATTTTTCTTTCAATTTGAATGTTTTAATTTTTTATTTTAAGAATTTAACTCAATTTTTTTTGTTCTTTCTTTTCTTTAGTAACCTTGCCTTATTCAATTTTTGGATACCCTCACTTTTTATTCTAGACTTTATGTTTACTATTTTGCTGTTTCAATTTTAAACTTTTTTTTTTCAACGTATTTTGCAATGTCTATGCAATCGCTTATTGAATTTATATTATTAATAATAGATTCATCTAATTAAAGAGTCTCTTAAAAAGACAAAATCATCGGTTTTGTTAAGTAATATTTTATATTGAATAAAATACTGTATTAAAATAAAACTCATAGTTTAGTAGAATGATTGAAAATTATATTTTTGTCCAAGGAATTAAAGAGTTTAAATGGCAACGATGAGAACATTTTTGTTCTTTATTCATTACAACAAATTTATTCCTTTTTTTACCTTAGAAACATATAATTTCAAATTCAAACATTGACTATAACTAAATTTTAAACTGAGTACCCTTTTTACAACCAATCAAGAAGGTGCATAGATTCACAAAACCATACATTTATTAACATAATTTGATAAATAAATTATTCAAAAATATTCATCAAAGGCAAAACTATTCAAAATATTTCCTTGGTTTTGGGTTTTAATTTCTTGGAGTGATTATTTAGACTAATAATGAGTTTAGCTTTGAAAGATATTTGCATGATTATGTTGTGAATTTGATAGTTCAAAATCCTTGTTTATTTATTTTTATTTATTTATTTATGTTTAAATGTTTCCCTTTGTCATTTTTCCTATTGACTTTCTCATAGTTCTATCATTTTCCTCTATATTATAATAACCTATATTTATAACCCATAAACCACTTATTTCATTAGTTAGTATGTAAAACTAGTGTAAATACAGTCTATCTGGTAAGAAATAGGGAGCTGCACCCTTTACCAAGCATGAGCTAGTCTCACACCCCCCACTATTAACTCTGCACTAACAATCTATATTTCTGAGCTATCTTTGCTTTTTAACCCATTAATCTCTCATCCTACACAGACTTGACAAAGATAGGAGACCTGCAAAAAGAAAGGATTCATTTGTCACTATTTGCCTTCTGTATTCCTTGCAGTACTGTCTTGTCTGATTGGCACATTGAAATGAGTCCACATTAGGCCATAGTTGATTGAGTGGTCATTAAATTAATGAGTTGTGGTGTTAGGCTGAATAATTGGTCAATATAGTCAATAAATTAAGTGATTTTAAGTTAATGTCAATAAATTAAGAAATTTTCATTATCATAACTCAGTAGTCCAGTGATTAGGACACTGACTTCAAAGGTCCCAAACATAATACTCACAGTACACATGTGTTTTTTTTTCTGTGCTTCTGTTTGTAATGATCAGAGAAATTCTTGGTGTGTTCCTGGAAACACCCAGCTCTAATTCGGTCTTATTCTTTATTGAATTGAAAAAATTTCAGTTGGTCAAAATAAGTGTTTTGACCATATACACCTTCTCTAGTGTACCTTTGGTTGAGAAAATACTCATACTAACTTCCTTTTTTCTCCTAGACCTATTATGGCTTAAAACGGGTCTGATCATTATCATAGAGTGATTTATTTAACTACTGAAGTAGTAGAAAAAATATTTTGAAGTAATAGAATCATTTTGATAATATTTTTAGGCTTACACCACAGCTTATTTGGAAATTCCATTCCCCAGTTATTTCTAATCTTTCTTTCTTAAATTATTAAAATTCTACTTGACTGCTTTAGCTTCTGGCTAAAGTTCAAGAATATGGTTTTATTTTAAGCTCTTAATTTTTTTTAATTCATATGAAAGTAGAATGCTGACCATTAAGTTTATCTGTTTTCTTTTATAAACTTGGAAAAAAGATATTCGTTCCTATTATTTCAAAATTACTATGATAAAGATTTTAATCCCTGGCATGTTTTATTGACTTGTACGTTCCTCTACTAGCATTTGCCTTCTGTCTTTTATTTCAGAAGGAATCAACCTCATTATTACTTTATAATTATTTTTCTACTACTACTTTTAGCCTATTGTTTTCTTATTTTTGAATAAGAATCAATGAAGTATTAAACTTGATCTGATGATATGATATTCAGAAAATTTATTTGAACATTCATCAAAAACTCTTCTATATCTATTGTGGCCAGTCGTCATTAGCCACTTCTAATGTGACTACCATAGTGTGAAATTATTCTTTCAGTTCACTTATATCTCATCTTAAACTGGGAGGAATAAATTATCCTTTTAGATAATGTGTTGCATTAATTAAATTTATTCAAAACTTTCAGTAAAGAATATTTTAGTGCCTAATGAATGAAAATATCATTTCCATCTTTCCCTAATATTTCTAAAAAGAAATTTACTTCCATGTGAAATATTAGTTAAATTTCTCTCACACATACAATTTTTTTTTTTGTATCATAAGTAGCCTATCAGAGGTAAACATAATGGTCAGCAGTTGTCTAAGCTTTAAGTTTATTACTGGCTAGACCTTCCAAAATGTAAGCATTCCAAAGGGAGCTCCTCATACCTACTTGAATGGCTGTGTGTATACTGGTGATAAGTGAGTGTGAGAGTAGTAGTATTCTGAATACTGTGTTTTGTTGAGAGTCGGTGTGTTTTGTTGGTGTTTTCTTGTCGGTCACACCTCCCGCACTAACTTGTGCGCCGCACGCCTCTCCTCCTCCTCTGGTAGGTGTGTAGGGAGTGGCAGAGGGGCTGCTGCCAGCGGCTCGAGTGCCGGTACGCCCATCCGACCGGAGCTGTCAGCCCGGCGCCGGACAACACAGTCACAGTCTGCATGGACGCCCTCAACGGACGGTGCGCCCGTGCCCCCTGCCGATATTTCCACCCCCCACTCCACCTTCAGGCCCTTATCAAGGCCGCTGCACACTCGGTACGCAATGCCGGGGCCCTCTATAGCAAGGGTTCCGGCATCACTGCTTACATTTGTTCTTCTTGCTCCCTCAGTGTCGCACTATTCTCCTCCCTTATATATCATAACATACAATTGACAGCTTTTTCAGAAATAATCCTTCAATTTCTCATTTTTTAACACTTTGTAGGATTATTGTATTTGAGATTAATTTATGAAAACAACAAAATTATATCATCATAACTTATTAAAAATCTAATAGATAATTTGAAAAAATAACCTAATATTTATCCCATCATTTTGAAAATATATGTTTTTATATGACATATATGAGTTAACTACTTAAAAAATAAATTCAACTCAAACCACAAAATATTATGTAAATAACACAGATAATATACTATATTTTTGCTTTAATACTTTTTTAAAAAATAGTTCCAAAAATATTATTGTGGTTATCTGTTATAAAAAAAAAAAAGGTTCTTCATGAGAAAAATATACCTCTTGAATGCTATTTTAAATAAAAAGTTGTCAACAAAGAAAACTGAATTAAAAGGTAACAAACTCAATGGAAAAAAAAAAAAAACTTAATTATTGAGAATACAATAATAATATTAAATATATAAAAAATAGTTAAAAATANGATTATGTGTTATAATTATTAATTATAACAATAATGGATTAGTCTTTTACTTAAACTTTTAAATATAAAAAAACCTTAAATAAAAATATATGAGATCAATTAATGAATAAAATTAATTGTAATTTTATGAGTTTTGGAAATGAAAAGATGAAGTCCATTTTATTTTTCCTCCATTCCCCAATTTATCACCTTCATCACCATTTTATCTCTGTTGAAAATTCCCTAATAAATCATTGTGCTGCATTGTTCACTGTTTTCATTTTCAAGGCTTATAGAATTTTAAATATCAAGTAAACATTTTTATTTCACAACTAAAGAAAAGGTAAGTATGTGATTAAGGTTTAAAATATTAACCAAATTTAATTAAAATTAAATTAATATTTGAAAAAGCCCACTAGTTGCGATAAAGAAACAATTGTTTGCTCATAATTTTAATTATTCTCCTTAAGTTCATGTAAACATTTATTTCTTTTTTTTCCTCTAAAAGTTTAATTATTTTAATTGGCCCTTAAGTTTGTTATGCATTTTTATATTTCTCAATTACATTTCAGATCTGAATAACAATTAAACATTTATAGAATATGTTCTATGTATGCGATTTAGAACATTAGGTTTTAAAACTTTTTATATAGGTGTGTGAGGTACATATATGTTTGTTGGTGAGTGAGGCAGTGTATGCACACACATACACACTTATATATAAACTTAGCTAAAGTTTCTTATGTAAAAGATAAGGTTCTAATCACATTTTATTCATATAGTATTCATAGAAAGAACTAAAATTACAAAATTTTGAATTTTTATTTTTGAAATAGTTTTAGACTTTTTTAAAAGAAAAAAATATTTATGAGATTTCGAAATAAATTTGGAGAACAAACAAACATATCTAACAAAAGTTCCGCTTTTAATTTATTTTCTTGTCTTAATAACCTTATATGTAATTAATAACTATTCAGCTATTGATTTTGTTCCCAATAAAATATTTAATTATATTTCTTAATATAAAGTCATTGCAGCAATCTTACAATCTTACTTTTCTGAAGAAAAAAAAAATTGCTCAGGTTTTCTATAACATTAAAAGTAAAGTATAATTTCCCTAAGAGTGATTAATCAATAGTGAAGAAATATTTATCAAGATGAAATAAACCTAAGTCATTCAAGAATATTTTGACATAAATATATATTTTTTATTGTTTTAATATATTGGCATTATGCTAAAACTGTTCCTGTACATTAATAAAATATTAAAAGTTATTATCAATTATGAAATTATTTAAAAATGCAGTTACTGTGCTTCAATGGAAGCTTTGCTTACACAAAGCCTAATGCCGTGTACAATGGTTTAAAAAGCCTTCATTGTCATCTCTCCTATTGGTGTGGCTTGCAAACATGGCTTTCACAACTATCTACTTCAGAGCCTTATAATAAAACTTCCAGTAAATGTCTTCGAGCAAATTGCTATATTTAGGCCGCTGCTGCTTGGCGAGCTTATTTGTGAGAGAGTGTATGTTTGTGGGGTAAAATTAATTATCCCAAAGAAAAATATCAAAGATATTCTTTTTATGAAAAGATAAAAGCTGTCATTTGTGTGATATGATATGCCAAACATCTAAGTGTTCATATAATTTCAAATTTTTAATTAGCTGAGGGAGGATGATTCAGTTGTGGAAAAGTTTATGAGAGATTGAACTGGTTTAAATAAAAAATTCTTAGCTAAAAAATGAATCAAAAGTATGTCATGTATAAATAATTAACTTAATATTTTTTCTTGCAATTTAAACACTAGTTTGTCTTTATAGCAAGTCAACGAATCAACTTAAATACAATATGTTTATTGGTATCTTATATTAGCCTCTAATTGAAATTAGTATAACTTCTGGGTATATGATATATCTTACTTTAAACTGTATTTACTTATTTACTTAAATTTTGGGAAACTATGTACCTTTAATTATCCTTGAAGAATAACTATTATATTATTAATAAGAGTAGTTAATTTAATGTTTTGAAAAGTCTGTGTTTGGGAAAAAGCCCGGTTTTCTAAAATAATAATTGTATTATTGTTTTCAATAACCGAACCAATAGTCTACAATATTCTGATATTTTTATGCTGATAATGCTAAGAAAAAATCTCTCATGCATTCTTCCACTATATTTTTTTTTTTAAATTCATTAATTGTATCTAAAATTGTTTGTCTAAATTATGTTAAACTTTTTCATTATATGAAATTACTACTTATTATGACATTTTAAAAGCAATGAATAATTTTTGTAAATAAGCTGAGTTTTTTATGAATTACTTTTCTTATAAGTAAAACAAATAATATGCTGATGATAATAAATAATAAGCTATAATAGCTGCCACACTGAGGACCCCTGCTAGCATTTCCACTGCTCTATCTTGTATTTATAAATGCTTTTGTTGGTTTACTACTATCTCAGAATTAACACAATACTAATGCTTTTACTTGTTTATGCTTTATTTAGGGTGTTCTAACTCTACTCACTAACATAAATAATTCTGATGTGCTGTGTTTAGTTAGTAAAAAGTTAACAGTTTTTGTCAATGATTTTCTGTGAGAATATAGTGTGTGATCTCAATGTTCCAATGATCCCCCAAAAAAATTACTGCATTTTAATAAATTCTAATCCTATTTTATATTAAATATAATTCACTTCATTTTGTTAAATTCATAAGTTCCACAAAAACTAAATAAAGGATTCATGTATAGATAAAATAAAATATGAAATATTGTAAGTTCCCAAGTAAGTATCTATCATACTCTAAATATGCTTAATGTATAATAAACCATTTTAATATCATAACTCATTATTAAATCTTTAATTATTTCATTTTTTAAAATTTAAATTGTAGACTTTTGTTGACTCCATTTATTTATTTGTTAGAATTTGCTTTGGGTAAGAATGTAATTTCTAATTTTTTTTTTTAAATATATTTAGTTTAGCACTTTGAGTTGCATTTAATGACTTCAATAAAAAATATAATCATATATATTTTTCAAAGAAATACAACTAATATTAGGAGAAAAATTATTTTTTGCTGACTCTTAAATACCTATCATTTTCATAAAATATTTTTAACTGTCCAGTCTCATATTTCAAAATATAATGCAGATATTATTTTTATTTTCAACTGTTTTACATGTGAATATACATTTCATTATTTAAAATAGCGTGTTTTGAATTAACTGCATGGCTTATCCCCTCTCTTTTTCATTAAAAGCTCCTAGCACTTTTTGCACATGCATAGGATCTCCTGAATAATAGACCACTTAGGTAATGTGTCTTTTTGGGAGTTATTGGATCATTTTAAAAATTACATTAAAACCTAATCATTATGTGATTTTTACAGTGTCTAAGCTCATAAATTACTTACCTGATTTAACTGAGGATTTCACAAAACAATTAGTACTCTTAATAGTAAATCTTGTAGAGATTTAAAAGAGGTTAACAGGGAAGTGAGATCATAGTTTTAAAGACTCTGAGATAGTAGAACTTCAACTCTTTTTCACATCCCTTTATGTTTCCTTATCCTTCATATTTCCCTACCTATTGCCTATCTGTGTTACCCTTATTAAATAGAATAGTTGTTCTTTGTGATAAATATTTACTTAACTTGCCTCTACAAATATATTTTATTTTATTATTACCCATTTGGAGAATTTGTTTTGTCACATTTTATTAAAACTTGCATTTCTACTATTAATAAATTTTATATATAATAATGCATATTATATTTTTAATGGATAATTTTTCCACATGGGTATGATATTTACCAGGATTTAACCATCAACTGTTGGCAGGAAATAAAAATGTTGCCAGCTTTGGCAGAAGTATTTTCTCACATTAATTTTAAGATGAATGTAGATTAGATTAATGCTTACCACTTTATTTACCTCATATTGCATGAATATATAGAATTCACGGCATCTGATGTATAAACAAAACATTTTACATAAAGTTGAAAGGAAAAGAGCAAGCACATGGTTTTTGAATTTAGTTTGTCCAGTTGAAAAATAGTAGTCTTATATTGTTGTACTAAATTAATTCTTAAGAATTGAAAAGCTTTCAATAAAGTTTTGTCTGACAGAGTATATTTTTGTTTTGTTTTTGCACATTTAAAAAATAACTAAATAGTAGTTAAAGCTTGTGTAAATGCAATTCTACAGTTTTCTACCTTCTTTGCCTGTAGATCTATCTCTGTCTGTCTCTTTTCTTTTAATTATTTTATTTCTATCTTTCATTTTCATCAAAGACAAATAGCATGAGTTTTCAAAACAGAGATTTATTTTTAAAGAATCAAAATTTCTGAAAATAATTAGCCAATCACTGAACCCGCTAACGTTCTTTTTCTTTTCTTTTCTTTTTTTTAACTCTGTTTGTTATTTTGTTTGATTCTCTTTTGGTTTGCGTGCCTGTGGCTTGGCTGTTGTGATCCCCGGCTGCTAACATAGGGCGGAGGCGGAGGATTCCAGAGGAAGAGAGCCCATGAGTCAGCCGAAGAACTTCTCCTGGTATCGACTCGCTTTGCACAAGCCGTCCCTGAGGCTCCACGCCCCCAAAGTGTCACGGATACCTCTCACATTCTTTACCAGCCGGTACTAATTAGAATCCGTTACACTCCTCACGTGTGGAGCTCACGGGAGGCTTTCCATGTAGAGACAGAGTCACATCTAATCCAGATTTCATTAAGTTGAAAGGATTCTCTTCCTGAACTTTTTGTTTCTTAAATGAATTCAGTTAGTGGGCACTAAACAAACTCCCCTCCAGTTAATATAAAAATTAATGCTTGTACTTATTATCTGGCTTTACAATTTTCGGAGATTGTTCAATGATATCATTAGTGGAAAAATATTTCATTAGATTTTAGGTACAAACTTTTTTTTTTTTTTTTTTCCAAATTAGTACTCTTTGCCAACTCAGTCGAATTGAGTAAATGGATTTATTTTGGCCATTTTTCAAATAGATATCTAAATATTTCATGTTCCTTTCAATGGAGATATTTATTTAATTTTATTTTCCTATCATATTTTCTAGGAGGAATGAATTACATTTAATAGTTGACTTTCTTCTTCAAATCCTGTTTAAAAAAAATTTAACTAATTGAGCTTATAAATTTTGCTATAAGTTCTAATAAATATATTTAAAACCATTTGAGAAGAATTTTTCTTTCAAAGCAATTTATGCTTCCCTACATATATATGCTTTGGAAATCAAAACATTCATATTAGCATTCCTTTTCTTGCTTAAAGAAATAATAAGAATAGTCATTTATGACTAGATATCTGTAAAAATACTTTTCATTTGACAGATAGCTATTTTTTTTTCACAGCAGCTGGATCCTAAAGTTATTGTAATTTGTCTGATTGAACAACTATACTCCATCATTGTATAAATAAATAAACAGAATAATGTTTAATTAATTTGTTTAGCTTTTTGTTATTTTGACTTAATTTGTATAAGTTTGATCATAGATTTTCTGTTTGGATGGCAAGCTTTTTGGCTTAGCTCATCATTGGGTGCTAACCTAGAGTGACTCCTCCGTAAGCTATAACTGAGCAAGAGATTATATTTACTTAGTGGTGAACTTGACTCCTGCTTCTTCCTGAGTCAATAGCATCACTGAGGAGTTACTAGACTAGTTAGCTCACTGTCTTATGAAAGCCTAAGCCAAAAAGAATTGTGCAAAAACTAAATATATTTGATTTGGAGGTAAATAGTTGACCATTGAGTCTTATGAGGAGAGGTTAGACAGGGATTCGATCTTGGGAGCTGAATTATAAACTGATCTGTAAACAAAAATGTTTTTTTTTTTGTTGTTTTTTTTTTTTTACCAATGTATAGGCCAAAATTTCAGGCTTTCATCAGGGCAAATGGGGTGATGGGGAGAGAGACTCCCCTCCCCTACCATAGAGCAGGAGTCTCTCTCATTCCATTTGTCCTGAAGGAGCCTTCAAATTTAGGTCAAAATAGCAAAAATAAAAATAAAATTTTTGTTTACAAATCAGTTATTAATTCATCTGCTCCCAAACCGAATCCCTGATTAACCTCTCCTCATAAAATCAGTCATGATTTGGTTACCAAAGAGCAGGAGTCTCTTTCCCATCCATTTGCCCTTAAGATAGCCATAAATTTAGGCTGAAATGTTTGTGAAAATTAGAAAGAAAAAATACTTTTTTTGTTTACAAATCAGTTATTAATTCTTCAGCTCCCAAGACCAAATCCCTGGCTAACTTATCCTCATAAATATATTAGCTGAAAGGGAGATAAATTTCTTACACCACATTAACATCTATATTTAAAGAATTATTTATACTTAAATCAGTGATTAGAGGCTGAGTAGAGAGAATGGAAGGGGTACTCCATAAATTTAATAGCGGACTCCGAACTTACCAGAGTGGTATAGGACCCTTCTCTTCACATTAATCACTCAAAAAATTCAATTCGAGAATCTTTTTATATCATGCTTTGTTTACAGCCAGGCTTTCAAAATCATTTTAGGGGCTTTTTCTTTGAAGAATTGTTCACCAACGCTTCTCATGCCCTTGTGTGATTATCTCATTCACTTTCAATATCTATTATTTAAATTATTGTACTATTATTGACATCTCGGGTTAATAGTTTATGTTTTTTTATAATTATTACTTCAATGGAAAATCGTAGAAGTGAGAGAGGGAACTATGCTTTTGATACACTTTCAATGCATAGTTTAATTTTTCAGTTCTCTACTGATATTTATTTTATTCAGAATTTTTTTTTTTCATAAGGAATTTAAAAATGTTAAGTAAAGTGAATACTTGTCATTCTAAACTTTCACAAAAACTTATGATCTATGAGTAGAGATAGTGATAGTTACTGAATAGTTTAATAAGTTATCTAGCTCGTCCCGGTGGTGCAAATGGTAGCATTTGTTTGTGCCCGGAAAGCAGAAGATCCAGGTTCCAGTCCTGGCTGGGACAGATAGATTTTTTATTCTATTCCCTCGCATTAATTGTTTAAAATTTATGTGGGATAATAAACCACAACTAAATTAATATTTATAAATGAAAATAAAAAGTAAATAACGAGAGTCGGTAATAGCTAGACAATGTCAGCTTCTTCAAGCATAAGACGATGTATTTGTCTTTCTCGTGGGTTAGGCTCTCGCTAGTGTGTTGGGAGTTTAATAATGTTATCTAGATCGTCCCGGTGGTACAAGTGATAGCATTTGTGTCCGGAAAGCAGGAGATTCAGGTTCGAACCCTGGCTGGGACAGATAGATTTTTTATTCTATTCCCTCATATTAATTGTTTAAAATTTATGTGGATAATAAATCACAACTAAATTAATATTTATAAGTACTATTCTGCTATTAAATGAATATAATCAGATATTATTTATAAAGGTAAATTTACTTACAATATAAACTCATTTGAATTATTTTTGCTAATACTGCCTGCAACTTAAATCCTACCATTAATAAAAGCACCACTACTATTTTATATTTTCCTGTCAAAGTATCCAAGTGGTTAGTCCTTCTTTTTTTTTAATGAATTAAATAATGATATTTAGGTAATTTGTTAGGAGTTTAAGCAAGATGAAATGTATGTTTTTTATAGTATATTACAACCACATTTTGGCTTTATTCTTTGGAACCCTCTTGATAATATAAAGCATTTTTCACTTTTCACACAAAAACTCTGCAACTTTGCCTTTGGATTGCCCCACACCTTTGCTTTAAAATGTGCAACATTAATGTTTGAATTTATAAAACAAACCACTAGTTTCACTTTCTTTTTTTTTCTTTTATTGCTTTAAAGTAATATTTATTTTGCTAAAATTTTCTATCTGATAAGTTTGTCAAAGAATAAAAACTGTATAACTTTTGCCTTCTATTGTTACCTTCCATCAACTGCCCCACCCCTCTTTTCTCCCTTAACTATTAATGTTTTTTGGTGATTTTTTTTTGTATGCATAGAAAAATGAAAATCTGTCTCTTCCTTTTGTATGCTATTACCTTTGATTTGTTATTTTTAAATTGACAGTTTGGTATGGAAGAGAGTAGAATTTGATTATTAAATTCATATAAAATTATATCCAGTCATCCTTGCAAGATGTGATTTTCTTTGGAACTACTGAATCATATTTCTTAAAACGTAAATCAGAAATCAATTTATATCTCTAGTTTTATGATAAAATGCTCTGACATACCTAATGGGTTTATTAAAATTACTGGTAGGGCTTGTTTAAAAGGATTGTACCATTTAAACACACTTACATAGAAATCATTAGTGAATCCGGCACCTATAAACTACCCTTGGTTGATTATATCACTAGATGTATGTAGTTAAATCCTATTAAATTTGAGGGTGGGAATGGCAGTTGGACTCTTTTAAATTAGTACATTAGTGAAAAAATGCATACCCTTTATTATCTTTAAAACATTTAGAAATTTTAGTAACATATATTTAGATTTTTGAAAAGAATAATTCCTAGGCTAGGAGGAATGGTGAGGTAGTTTTAGGAAACAGATTATTTTAATAGAATCTTCTTAAAAATGTTTATCCTGAATTATTAGGGAACTTCACTTATATTTCGAACACATTTTTTCAGCTTTATACTTGAATTATGAGTTCATTTTTTTCCTCTAATTTTCTTAGAAGTATTGTTTATCTCAAATTCTTAAAAATTGTATAATATAAAGTTATTTATTTAAATTGTACTTTGGTTACTCAATTTTTAANATTTATATAATATAATTTGGTTTTAATCCTGCAGAAAGTAGTAGTATCCCTAATAACCATCAGTAAGCCTTTAATCTCCTAGGTTTTTAAGTGCCTGCTAATTTGAATTCATCTAATATTTCTTAATTTAATGCTTCTATTAATAGAAAATAATTCTTAGGTGGACTCTGATAAAGCTGGTCACATGCCTTGGCCAGTTGTAGTTATAATTTTCTCTCTCTTCCCCCTACCTCCCTCATTATTTGTTAGCTATATATATATTTTTTTACTATATTCTTGCTTTGTAGAATTAAAACCCTTTAACATTACACAGTGTGTCTGAACTTGATAAGTATTATTATTCTTACTAGGCTTTAAGTCATGTGACCTTGCTTTTTATATAATTTATTATTGGTGTTGTATTATCCTTCAAAACTACCATTAATTAACGGTGCACTAGTCTTCTTCTGTAGTCAACCCTTAAACCCTTATTATCACTTTTTTATTTCTTTTTTTTTTTAGCTTGTAAATCAATTTTCTCTTGTTAAAATAAAGTGAATCCTAAGTGCATTGACAAGCCTTACTCAAGAAGGTTTTTTTTTTTTTTTAATTGTTCTTCAATTTTTTTCCTTCAAATTTATAATTTTTGTTATACTCTGCTTTTAAAAATTTCTTTTTTTATTGCTTTTTAATAGTTTGCTCCTAAATTTTTAAAACACTGATATTATAAACCATTATGAAAATATTATGGTATTTTTCAGTAGATAATTCGCTTACATAGAGATGGTTGATATACCTTGGTGGTAATTTTTCATTTTATTGCCACTAAGTTAATTTATGCCATTGACTTGTAACAATAAAGTTTGTAATTGACCGGGTTTTCTCCTATGTGTTTATGTAGTGCTATGAAAGCTTTTAAAGTAAATATGTTCCGTAACTTCTACAAAAGTGAAGCTGGTCATTTTTTTGTATCCAGGATATCTTTATTTATAGTGCTGTAATTGCTCTAAACTGTATTTTTTTTTCCCATACTTGGGAATATATACAAATGTACATATCAGAAGCTAGTGCACCTGTAACTTAGATTAATACTGCAGTAGAATTGTTGTTAGCATGTTGTGCCAAAATGCTTCCCTAACTCTTGTGGCGTTTTGACACTGCATTGCCACAACAGTCTAATAACCGCTCGCTAAGCATGAGATTTTGCTTTACACAGTCACTACTGCATCTCTTATTTTAGATGAATTTTCCCAGAAGAAACTTGGTTAGTTTTATTTATTTTTTATAATTCCTTTTTGGTGATGGATTTATGCCATTGCTTACTCTTTATTTATTTTATTATATTTTTTTTTTTAAATTTGCACCTTCATTTTTAAACATTGAGTAAATTTTCAAAAACTCCTTCTTTCTATGTTGTTAATTCAAGTATTATCTCTCTAAATTTTTTTCAGTTGTGGCTGTGGTTATGATAATAGATAAATTACAACTAAATGCAAATTAGAAATTGTTTAGCATTAACTAATTATTTACATAATTCATAAAGGAAACTTGCTACTAATTTATTTAAACTATTAATTTAATTATTTTCAGAAATAAATTTCACTCTTAAGTTACTTTTGTAAACCATTCTTGACAGTTACTTATTGTTTCAGATGGACATGAAATCTGTTGGTTCATTCTACTATGAAAATTTTGTAAGTGCTTAAAATCTAATTGGTATTTTAAAGGTAGTTTTCTTGTTAATTTGTAATTTAAAACAAAAATTAGATTTAAGTATTATTTTAGTCATAATAAAATTTAGAATGAATTTAATTTATATTTCTGTTGTATTATTATGTATTTTTCTTTTTAATTATTCTTTGGAAGTAATATAATAATATTATGAAATAAGGGAAGTGGTAATGAATGGTACTCAGCTAAATTTCATTATTTTCCATGAAAATACTTCTGTTTTATGTAAGATCAGATCTCTGGCTCTAATGTCTCAGGGATCTTCTTCGAAGACTGTTGGAAATATTTTTACATTTAAAATTTAGAATTCTTGTGCTTTATGTAAGTGAAAGAAATCTGGAGTGTCCAGGATTAAAGATTACCAAAGTTCTAATGGAAAAGAAGTTAATTTCATAAAATATGATATATAAATTCAATATTAATTATGATTCTTAAAATAAGAGAATAAGGGAATTAAAAATGTGGTGTGTGTATATATATTTCTTATAAGTAGCCCTGATCATTGTAAATTTTATTCTTATTCATTATATCACATACTATTCTTGTGGAAATTCAAATATAAATAAAACCTTGGCTCCTTAAGAAAAACTATAAACTAAAGCAAAAACTTCCTCATAATTACTAATTATAATATTTATTTATTAGACAAAGATACCTTTTTCAAGGTTTCTTCAAGTTTATTCATAAAAGTTGAGCTCACTTCCAATCTTTAAATTATGGACATTGATCCCATCTTCAGAGCTCAGCAATCTTTCAGTTTGGGTCTAAGAGTGAGTCAGAAGATATCATTGAATGGTTAAGAAAAACATAAATATTTTCTCGTACCTTATATTGTCCGTCTTCCTTGGTTTCTGTACGTCTCCCGTTGGCGAGCGCTTTCGGACACTGTCCATCTTCTGGCCGAATACAAACGTTCACTGTCACGGTCCGTATTCAACTGTGTTTTTTTGTGTGTTAGTTGTGTCAGGTAGCTGTAGGGGTCANAAAACACAGTTGAATACGGACCGTGACAGTGAACGTTTGTATTCGGCCAGAAGATGGACAGTGTCCGAAAGCGCTCGCCAACGGGAGACGTACAGAAACCAAGGAAGACGGACAATATAAGGTACGAGAGTTCTATATTCATTGGTGGTAGAAATAATAATAACCCTTTAGATTATTTACATAAATATTTTCTATTAAGCCCTTGTCTGAGGTACCCCTACCCCTGTTTGAAAACCTTAGTATATCTGACACCTAAAATGTACCCTTGGTTGATTATTTACCCTTGATTATTATGACGTTGTTTAATACCACTTATCTGCAGAAATTTGAGGGCAGATAGCGAAAAAAAAAAAATGTAGTCAAAATTCTGTGCTTCTTCATATTGGCTTAATTAACAGTGGTTAACAGTTTCAGCACTAGATACATGTAGGTTTATCCCCCATTACAATTTCTTTCCAAAAATTAAACAGTTTTTAATTTGAGAAAGTAACAGTAATATTTTGAATTTCATTGTGATCTACCAAGCTCAATTGTTTCATTGTGAAATCTTTCACATAAGTAACATTGAAAATATTCACTACTCTCTGTCTGTTAAAGTATTTGAAAATAAAGTTGCCATTATTGATTTTATCAAATTATTAATAGTAACTTAAGGTTCTTCATCTCATCTTTTTGAAGCATTAAGAAATGAAATTGTTTTTCTATCTCATTAGACTTTAAAATAATAACAGTATAGCAGTATCTATAGTATATTAGTTATAACAGTTAGTATTCTTCACGGTCCTCAATAAAAAATAAAAACAGTTGAGTACTCCAACTGCTGCTGTATGATATTCTTAAATATTTTCCCAATTCATTTTTATATCTTTAATAATTTCCTGAATATATTACTAATTTTATTTTATTTTTATTTTTTACTATAGGGATTCCCAGGAATGGTACCCTATAAGAGAGCAGCAGGTGAGAAATCTGGTGTTCCAGTCTACCAACCCTCAGCAACGTATCAGCAATTGCTCCAGCCATTTGTCCCGGTCTCATGTGAGTACCGCCCACCACTAGCGGCCGCTTTCACCGGGGTCGCACTCAACAAAGCGCCCCCTCCCAAGCCCTACCACCTACCCTACCACCACCTAGTGCGAGCCGCCCAGCCACCCCAGCCCCCCCAACCCACCCCTCTCATCACTGACCTCCTTTCCGTACCATTCCCCACCACCACTGTCAACAATAATAATGAAGACGAACTACAACCATACAAAAAGATGAAAACGACGTAAAAAATTAAGCGTTGTGTCTTTGCAGTTCCTTTAATTTTAAAAGTAATTGATAAATTCACGTCCATTAATGGAATTAACGATGTATAGTTTATTCTGAGTCCCCGGCACTCTTTTTTAATGGCAAACACTCTATTGTAAATCTCGAGACTAGTTGATTTAGACTTATCATTTTGATGTTTATAATTTTGATGATGTTCACAAATTAATTTTTTCTGCAACTGTAGGCCATTGAACTGAGGGCCGGGGTTACCACAAGTAAATGCATTTTGGATGTGTTTAGCTAGAACACCTGTTGGGTGGTTCGTTCTTTTGAGAAGTTGGAGCATGTTACCTTGTATTTACCCTGTTGTTGCCTACCGTGTTTGTTGTTGTTGCTGTTTTTAGCTTCACTCATTGTTTTTATTGAGTATGTTAAGTTTGCTTTTAAATAAAAATAATTATTTAAAGACACCGCCTTTTTCATTAACAGCACAGAAATCTTACTAGGCCTGAAAGGCTCATTGTGCCCTTGCAAACCTTTCAATTAAACTCATAGCATATTCTCTTGCCGATTTTGCTCCCAATAGGGGTCTTACCTAGATAGTGACCTAGCTGTTAGTTTCTTGCATTCCTTGCCATCTGTCGACTTGAATTTATGTTTACTTAAAATGGAAATATGTATATTATGAACTATTTTATATAATAATGGTGGTGGTATTCAGTTTATATTTTTAATAATATGGTTTCTTATCAATATAATACCTTGTTATATATGCTTTTGAAGTGGTTTAATAATTTATTATTATATTGTAGTTTGAGCTTTGTATTGGTTGCGAGGAGTGCACATGGCTTGCTTCTGTAGAGATAAAAGTTCTAGTTTCTGTTGGTGTTAGTGGCTAAGGCGATGAGTGTCATAAACACACTCTTTTCACAAAAGAACGGACCCTTAACATTACACAAAGTGCCTCTTGCCACTTAGCATGCTAGGCTGCTTAACAATTGTTACATATATCTATTTAATAATTTGATCATTATATAAAGATTTATTTGTGCACTATGTGTCTAAATTAAGTTATTTTTGTTTGTCAAGAATGAATGTGACAGTATATGCTACAAGTAATGTCGGCATTTAAATTAAATTTCTTTTTTTTTCTTAGAAATAAATTCGTGAATTAAGTAAATATACATGAAATATATATATTATATATATACATAAATTATAAGTTAGCGTATTTGTGAATGTGATGTATAGTGTTTTAATCTATTAATTAATTATTTTTAAATGTGTGTTCTAAACATTAGATTTTTAGCATTTTACTGTATTTTTTTTTTGTTTTGTTTTCCTAGTAAGAACGATTGTCACAACGTTCTGAATATACCCAGTGTATTTATAATTGACTTGTAATTTAGCCAATGATTAATATACCTGCATAGCAGATATAGAAAAGAAATATTTATACTATTAAATTGTAGGCGTAAAACGCTTTTATAATTATATTTCGTCGTTAGGAGGGAAAAGCGAGGTCAAGGGCTGTTTCTAGTCATGTAAGCATGACTGTTAGAGAGAGGCACCTTGCTTTTTTTCCATTAAATACCAACAAAAAACTTGCTTGTAATTTTTTTGTCAAGTACAGTATTATGTAATAATAATGCTACAAAGTAAAATGCATGAATGGTTTTAATTAATCAAATTGCTTTATTTATTTCTCTCTATCTCTTTCTCTTCTTTCTTCCCACTACCCCTTCCTCCTTAATCATACCATTATAAAGCTTTATTAAACAAAAAATAGTATATTAAAAAAAAAAAGAATTGATAAAGATTTATCTAAACTTGAGACACAAAAATGTACAAATGTGCAGTATTGTAGTCTCTTATCTCTCTTTTTTTTTACCTTGATATTCTGTTGCTTTTATTATTATTATATTATTATATTTATATATTATACATATTTCGCCTTGAACATATACACACAACCTGGCAACATATGTGACTCTGGTCCAAGTAAGTGAGCCTGGCTGGGATATAGCTGTACTCTCTCGCATGATCTCCCCGACCTATGCTCTAGCTTCACTGTATTGCACAAAACCAATGGTTAATGCTTGCCTCTCCGCTTGGGCAACCACAACTCTTCCTCAGGTACTCACTCAGTATTTAGCATTGTAGAAGCAAAGCAAACTAACACTGCGCATTTCATGCAAGATTTATCCTTACACTAACTGAACATCCTATCTTGAATTATATAACTGATTGGTCATGAAGCCTTCTAACTAACTAGCGTAGTACTTTAATTTGCGTTGCTTCTAATATATTTATATTTGCCTTATCATTTTATTTTTAATTTGGTTTTACTATTATTTTTAATGGAATGAACCCTCTTAATTTTTGCAGCATTTAGTAGTTACTTAAAAAAAGTGATATAGTGTGATTTAAATTTTTTTTCTCTATTTCTTAAATTCATATTCTAAATTAAACATAATAAAATACTTCAAAATACTTATTTTGAAAACTTAAATTACTTTTTTATCTCATAAACTTAATTTTTTTTCAGTTACTGGTCATCCTCCAGGAGTCCCCAGATTCTAATTACAACTAAGGAAACAAAGATATAATATAAGTAAGAAACTAGTTTTACAATAAATATAATAATTAGCTCAGAATTTGAGTTCATGTAATTTAGAAGCCACTCTTATTCTTCTGTATAATTATTAGTTTCTCTATTATTTTATAATGTTATTCTTATTTTAATTATATAAAGTATATCTACAGTTAATATTTCTTAATGAAGTCTATTATATATGTGTATTTATATATGTACATGTATATATATTTAACAGTGTTAAAAATATACTTTTTATTACAAGTAAAACAATTTATTTTATTTTAAATAAGTCATTCTATAAATTTATGTGAGACTGACAACATAACTTGTCATAACATTACTCATCAGGCTCAATTAAACCCTAGAAAATAAGATAATTCTGAATTAATTTATTTCAAACAATCTCATATTTATTTTAGACTGGGAATGTAAATATGTGGTTGATGATGGTGGTTAAAGTTTTGGGTGCTCATATTGTTTATGTGCGGTTTTCTTTGGATGTTCGTATGTGTGCTTGTGAGTACTCATGTATATTTCAATGGAGATTATAATCCTATAATCAGTAATGCTTACAAGAAAATTAGAGGTTTCAATTTGTTTTATGGATTTTAGTCTAGTCAGAAGATTAAAGGCTATATAAACTATGCTCAGATACTACTAGTGTAGATTATTATTTAGTTTACAAGTTATTTGAAGGAAACTGTGGCTATAGTTTCTTTTTCTCTTTGTAAATTAAATATAAGTCAGCAGGTTTTTTCCAGGTAATCTCTGTATAGTTTATTTAAATCTAAAATATATCATTGTTTTTATCATAGAACTTTGTCCTCATTTTAGGTTACTAGGGAAGTTTAAAGAAAGTAAAGTCTTGGAGTCCATCCAGGACTGCTGATGAAGAAACATTTGAATTTGGATTTTTGGAACCAAACATCTTTTGAATTTTAAGGTAGTCTTAAATGTATTTTCGCTTCTGCTTAGCATCAGGTGATCTGTTTGTCATCCAATAGGCAAATATTTTGAGTCTTCCTAGTTTTGTGTCCTTCCTTCCTTTTTTTGTGTGTATTCTATGATCAAATCTACTTAAGTCTTGAGTATCACTGTTCAGCATTTCATCAAACTGATAAATGAAATATGTAAGGATTCACATAGCCGGCTTTCATCTAATTTTTTCTCTGCTAACACTTTCACTGCATGGTTTCTGCTATGACCCACCTTCCATTGATGCCTGGTTAATTCTATTTTGGTCGATTTAAGAAGCATCATACTACTTAGGTCCTTTAATAGGCTTTTTCTAATCGAAGGAAGAAGTGAGTAGTTTTGCACTATTGATAAACTTATACTTCAATTTTTGAAGCAGAATTAATTTTATACTGTTATCATTTTTAGAGGACCCTCTCAATAATGATCCCTCCCAATTCATTTGAATGTCAGTCCATGCTATTTCATATGATTAGTTACTTTAGGTTATATCTTTAGATTGAAATGCCATAAGTTAGTATATCTCAAGATTTTCTCATCATTCAACATTTTAGTCCAAGTCTTTTTGAATTTTCTGTTGTAAAATGCTGCATTTTATTTCCTTGTTTGTTTAGTCTTATGTGATTAGGCTTCTGTGGCTCCTTTAATTGTCTGCTACATTTTATTGTTTTAAAAAAAATGGCAGTAACTATTAATAATAAAGCTTTATTACAAAATAGCTGCCTCAGTTATGAAGTATTTACTGTGGCTTTTACTATAACAAGGCCTTTCTGCATCAAAGAAACCAAACTCTATTAATCACCTCACAAATTAATGTTTTTATGAACCTAGCTTTACCTCAAGTTAGATCATTCTAACATACTGATTATAAAATTAAGAGCATTTGTATAAGAACAAAATTTAAATGTATTAATTATATTTATTAAAATACATAATTTTGAATAACCAAAAAAGAAAAATTGTTATTGTGTTTGATGTTACCTTTGAAATATTGCATAGAAGCTTAGAAAAACTCTTTAACTTTGAATTATTTTAGTAAAAAATTAGCTCTCTAATTAAACTTAAAAATAATAAAAATAGCCATTTTATTTTATTAAAGAAAATCATCCCTTAATGATTCCTTAAATCATTTCCTTTAGAAAAAAATAATATTGAATTCAGGGAAAGTGGGAAGTGAAAGTGTTTCCTTTATGGATGCATATAAAATGTTTCCTACTGAATGTCAACATCATTCTTCATTCGGGGAAAAAACATTATATCAAAGAATTAAAATTTATTTGGCCTTATTACCAATAGTATGCCACTAACCACCAGGAGTCATAAAGACATGGTTTCTCAACTGTTCTTAAGACCTGGCTCAATTCTGTTTAATGAAGACTGCCATTAATGCCCTCAACTATGAGATTTCTTCACCAATTTGGATCCTCCATGAACCATGCACAAAAATCTTTTTATAAAAATAAAAAATTTAGAATATACAACAAAGCTAAATTATTGTGCATGTTTTATCTTTGAAGTAGTTTTTAAAAAATTGAATAATTTTGAAGGATTTTAATAAAAAAATTAACTCTCTAATTATTAAACTAAAATTTAAAAAAAATATATCCATAATCCAATTTTTTACACGATTTTCAACTAAGTGAAAGCTAGTTAAGATTCTTAGATAAAAGTGTTCTGCAGTTTTCTCAAGGAAATTAAGTAGGTAATTCAAAAGTATTTGCGGACTGCCTGGATAGCTCAGGATCAAGCATAAGGGAACTTCTCTTTCTTTTCATACTTTTTCCTTCCTTGAAAGATAAAATCAGCCATTTATTCATACTAGGAAATTCTCATTGTTCTGACTAATAAGTTCTATTAAAATCTACTTAATAGGAATCTACTCTAATAGCTAATTACAAAACAAACCTCTTAATCCTATCTGATTTTTTTTTTTTCCTTTTCTAAGTTGTATCAGCTTATTGAAAAAGTGGCAAAAAACTTTTAAATTTTGACTGTTTTCTATTTTTTAATAGCTTATGAGAACTTAAAATGTGCTCTTGACTAACATATTTTTTGGTTGTTGGAATTGTCTCACAATGTGCTTTACTTTAAAAACATTCATATAATTTAAGTATTGACTGCACATCAATTATCTGTCAGTAAAAAATCTTAGTTTTTTATTTTGTTATTTGTTCAAGATAAAATTATATGACACTATTTTGTCCCTTATCTTAACATTTTCATTGGGGAACCTTCATGGATGAAGTTACATGCCTATCTCATCAAGCTCCTATGTAAACTTCAGTTTTGAATATTTATTAATTTATTCTCTTAGGGCATACTTTTGCCAACTGTGGTGATTTATTTGCTGATTAAATAATCATAAACCTTGCTTTAACATTTAATGACTATTTCTGAAAAAAAAAATGTTCTCCTTTTTACTGCCTTTTCAATTAAAAAATCCCTGTACAATTTTATTTAACATGAACCACAATAAAATAATAAAATTTTGAATAGGCATCAGATGACAACTAGCGAGTTATCCAAATATTATTATATTGCAATACCTTTTCAATTATTTAAAGACATATTTGTCTTATTTAAGTATAAAGGGAAAAGTATGCTTATTTTTTTTCTTTTTTGTTTAAATAGGCTATTTTTATAAAAAAGTTTAATGTAATGTTGTCCTGACCTAATTGGGTCATTGATAAGTCCTTTTGTTTCCTCCTATAATCTATCCTTTTTACCCTTTATACTGCAGACAGATGACAAAGCAATCCTCTCCTCCCATCCTGATTCCAAAATCTGTTTCCAACATTTTACAAAACCACCTTGATGCCATTCAGCAGTGGTGCAGCAAATGGAGAATTAAAATAATGAGTCCAAATGCGCACATTTTCCGCTATGAAAAGATTCTTCTAATAATGTTCATACAATAACATCTCTTATAACTCTCTCTGATTCAGTCCATTACCTTGGGTTCCACCTTGACTCACAACTAAACTGAAGTGAACAACTCACAACTAAAATGAAGCGACAAGAACTCACTAAGACTTAAAGACATTATGGACTTTTATACAGCTTTATAAATAGTTGCTCACAGCTCACATCAGCTATAAAACTATAATAACACCAATCTGGACCTATGGTGCAGAACTGTGGGGTGCTGCTAATCCGTCCAATATCCAACAAATACAATCCTTTCAGTCCAAAATTCTCAGAATGTCTGCTAACGCTCCATATTATGTGTCCAACTCTACCCTTCATCACGACCTTAATATTCTTTTCGCTCAAGAACTTTTCTTCACCCTCTTGGAGGAGGGAGGAGCTTGACTCTTCCATAGTAAACTTTTCATACTAATCCATATGCCCAATCCCTAAAACATAGATCGCCTCGTGACCTCCATTAGGAGATATTAATCTAAACTTGGAGTGGGATCGATGGGCTTCTTTTATCTGCCCAGTGATGAACATTTATTTATTTTATTGTTTTTTTAAATTTATTGCATATATCTCTATATCATCAAATTACAAGATGTTAACTAGCATACTGTAATAATAAATAAAGATTCATTTATTTATTGAAAAATAAAGAAACATTTGTTAAAAATTTGTTAATTTATACTGTTTGAACAATTTTAGAAAATTGTGGGAAAAAATATTTTTTTGTACATTTTCTAATGTTTAGCACAAAGTTCCTTAAATTATATAAAAATTTAAAAACCACTAATATCTAAGGATCATTTGACATCTTTCACAATGAGCTACCTTAGAGTGAAGCATACTTTTCCTGTTTGATGTTTAAGAAAGTGGCCAAGCTTTAATATTATTGAATCGCATGTTTTACTTTTGTCAGTAAGTCTTGTTACGACCTCTCTACAGATGTAACATCAATACACTATAATATGGATTTATGTCTTAATTTTGTTAGTTTATTTTCTTCAAAATAAATGTTATTGAATTTTTTTTTAATTTTAACCTCAAGGTTTTAAGATGTGTATAATCCAAAAATATATTTAAAAGCTACTCTTTTCTCCTGTAGGATATGCCACACTTCATTTTTCTTGGAGTAACCAATTTTCATTAAAATTATGGGTTAATTCATTATTACTGGCTGAAGTCTCTTTTAAAATTCATTCATTGACTAACTCAGGTGTCTGATTTCATATACACTTAATCTAACAATTCAAATGAGGTTAAATTTAGGATCTTACTTCAATTTAAATGCATATTTCTTTTTGTTCTTCATTATGTGATAATCATGAAATATTTTTTTCCAGTAATGCTCTCAACCTTTTTCTTTTTATTTAATTATTTTTCATTTCATCACCTTTCAACCATTTCAGTCATGGGTGGAAAGGCTAGCTACAGGTTGCCATTCTATTCTAAACACCCATAACTTTCTGCAAGTTTTTATTGCTTTCCCAGAGTGGGATTAAAATATTCTGCTCTAGAATTGAGGGACCCAAACAGATTTTGGATTTTGGCCCAACACTCATCCTCAACTTGTTTTTTTTTTTAGTTTTTACAATTCAATCTAGCATAGATATAAAATTAAATTTATATTTCTTCTTCTTTTTTTCTTGCTTATTTAACCTCTGAACCTTTGAACTATGTTAGGTACCAAGTTATACTGAGCCACTTCATTATTAAGTGACTAGTAGGTAGTACATATGGTTGAACACTTACTCATATTAGAACAACTAAACTTTTTATATAAGCTTCAGAGAGAAAAGATGTTAAAAATGTACCATTCAATGAATAACAGTTTATGTGTGCCAACACTACAAAGTTATTTATTATTGACATTGTATATTCAACTAATGTGGATTATAATTAGAAATATATCTTTCATATTAAGGCTTAGTATTAAAATAAGAGGAATGAGTGGCTTATGAATTACTTGAGTTGCATTGTTATTTTAAAGTTTTTTTACTTGTTAATTTCAATTATTATGGGAAACATTATTAAATAAAAATAATTTACAATAGAATTCAACATCATTACTGTTTCTCATATAAATTTTATATATTTTATTAGGAATAAAATGGATAATTAAAATTTAGAAAAATAAGTTAAGAAAACATCAAGCAGTTGCCATGCCAATTACTAAGTAAATTCGAATGTTCTATAATTAAATACTTTTACATTGTATTTGATTTTTTTTTAACATAGCGAAGATCACAAATGATAACTTGAATGTGAATTCTAAAATCAAGATCTGAATGCTCCTTTGTGATTCTACTAAATGTTGGTTCACTATTTTGAAACTTTAGTGAGGGAGCAAAAATGTTTGGGAATAATTATAGGGTCTGTAAAGAAATGTAACGGATGTAATTTTTTTTTTTCTAATGCATAGACAGCTAATTATGTATTGAGATAAAGATAAATAACATACTTCACTCTTTCATTCCTTAAATTTAACTTCCTTGTCGTGTGTTATTTTATAAGTTCATTTAAAGAGAAATATAAAAATGTAGAGGCAACAGTATTGTCCATTCTTCTCAGGTGCTAGATTCTACTAATCACAGAATAGATTATGCTAATTTCTGGTTATTGATGGTGTGCTTCTTATCAAACTTAACTGTTCATTATCAGTTAACAGACTTCATATTTCTATAGGAGGTAATAACACTGGCTTGTACCTAACAAGTGTGAATATTTCTTTGCTGTTCAAAAATTCTTCACATTTAATGGTTAATAATGTGAAGGTTCATGCCTTTTAGTGATACCTGTAAATAGTCCAGTGTTCACAGTTGTTTTCCTTACTGTGCTTCTGTTTGTAACTGAAAGTCATAAAAGCAGATGCCCACAACAGTGTGCTGACCATACACTTTCTCTAGTGCGCCACAGGTCAAGAATAAATATGACCTTAATATGTATTTCCCTAATGAGCGTGCTTGGGACTTTTTTTTTCTTAAATCAGATCTAGGCCTTTCTTTCTTTTTCTGAATAAAGAATAAACTAAATTTTTATCTTTGTAGGTTATAGTTTGGTTGGTAATGAGTTAGTTAAAAGTTTTTCTTTTTTATAATAAATTATTGTCTATATGAATAAAATAAAATTTGATGTCCACAATTTAATCATACATATTTTTATTTAAAAAAAATAAATGTTGCCTTAATATTGTCTGACCTGACAAATTTTGATTCTCGGATAATGAATGTTATATTTTCTGATTATTTTTCTTCTTTCTAAATTACTTAACTGTATAGACCTGGGATAAATTGTAGTTTTTAACTGAGGTGATTAGGAGTAGAAAATTTGTTGGGGTTCGGTCATGGTTGATTGAACACAACCTTGACCGAACAAATTCTCTACTTATAGGTCTGAGAGTTTTGAAGAAGTTGGCTCATTCTCTTTTTTGTAGCACAGGGCCAATGATATGACTCTGGAATCCTCCGCCATAATTTGAGTTCACTTTTTAGTAGCTATTGTGATCACTATATGTGTATGTGTGTATATATATTATATATATANAAACAAAATAAATGGGCATTATAGAAGATGAGAGCAAAAGAACAAAGTTGTTATCATTTTAAATGGTGATAATGTTAAATTGTTACTTGGATTTTTCACTGTATGAGTTTGTAAAAAACTCCGGGTTGCCTATTGCCCTCCTCTCTCTCATTATATCCTCTTCAATGACTCCTAATAAACACTTACTTATTGTATGGTATGAACAAGTAAAACAAATTAATATAACATTAAAACTAAGATTCATGATGAGAAGTTAAGTCAAAAAGACGATTTACATTTTTAAACCAGTCTTTGCCAGTCATTAGATTGCTGCTACCCATCTACTTTCGAACCAGAGATGTCGCTGGCAGAATGTCTAATGTAATATATTGATGATATTCTGTGCATTAATAATAAAAATGATATAAGTAGGTTCTTAACAGCACTAAACTTATTTCATTCTAATCGTAAAGAAAGCAAAAGAAAAGTAAGATTTTTGTACATCATATAATAAGAAGTAGAAATAAATTGGTCACTGAATGAATGAAAAAAAAAAAAAGGATGAATAACATACCATTATTCAAATCAATCTCAGCATATCAAAATTAATGTATTGAATAATACAATTCAAAAATCAATCAGGTTGACAGATAAGGAATATCTAAACGAAAGAAGAGTGTGTTTTGGGAAATTTTTCCCTTTATCTCTCATTAAGTGCCACATTTTGTAAAGTTACAAAGAGTAAAAGATTTTTACGACATAAGAGAAACGAAACATGTGAATCATATAATAATAATAATAATAATAATGAATAATAATAATAAACTATAATGTTCCTGTACAGCATTCAGAGAATCAAATTATTATTGGAGTGTGTTGGTGGCCTGTACATTGTTGTAAATATCACTACACACAGGTACATGGAGTTTGTTATAAACAAGTTTTAAAAAATGAATGTGATACAATTATCAACTATGTTTTAGATGAAGAAAGAGGTTATTTTATATTGATTTTTGTATTTTTTTTAACAATGCCGTACTTGTAAATTGGAAACGTTTTTGTGTTTGTTGTTATTGTATCTTGTTGCGGCTGAGAGCCAAGCTGTCAAGAGTGAGGTCGCGCTTGCTTTTAACCCGCTTCGTTACCTCAATACTCAAAAAGGCCTAACTCAACTCCCGACTTTAGTTGTAAATCTATATAAATATTAACTTATAAAATATGTATACATATATATTATAAAATATAT
>KZ808248.1:223620-236152 GCA_000696205.2 Oncopeltus fasciatus
TATATATATATATAAGATAACATATGTTGATCTGCCTAATTTTTCGAAAAATCCCATCGACTTTTGACCACTACGCCGGGTGTCTTAGTTTACAAGAAAATTACCGAAACTTAAACAAGCAAACATATCCTGACACTAAAGCTCATTTAAGTAAATATACTATAAAAACCAAACAATTTATTTATGTCTATTTTGGATTTTTCCCATTTTTCGGAAGCAAAAAAGCAAATAATGGCGAAAATGATCTGCGAAATCTCAATTTCCAAAGTTCAATAACTCTTGACTGAGGGTATTGACAAAACTAACTTTATAAATAATATATTCTTTAGGGGCGACATGGGACCGTTCGGGTCTTGTATTCCTGGCGCAGTGGGTTCAAATCCCGCACTGGTTACGCTTTTTATTTGTTTGTAAAAGCTTGTTCTGATCCATGGATGTTTAGAATTGGTTGACAACCTGTAGATTCCTTCTCCCTCCCTTACTCTAAGTGGTTGAAAGATTTAACACTTTCTTTCTTCGACCTTTCATAAGCTTTATACTATGTCTTCAATAATAATTATTACAAGAGACAAGGGTTTATAAAGCCACCTATTGAGATAAAATAAAATCATTTTTTCCCAAACTCTATATAGAGAATTTGTAGAGTAGAGAAAAAAGTAGAGAATTTTATTGGGTTCAGCCAAGGTTGATAACAAAAAAGTACAATTTGAGTTTTTTAAATTATTTGCTGATGTTTGGGCTTACATTGTAAGCCATCTTCAGGGCTGTTGAAATATTACAATTACAAATTAAGCCAAAACGTTGGCAAATTTTTTTTTTATTTTTAATTTTACTTTTTAAAAATCAACCTTGACTAAACTCCAAGAATTTCTCTACTTATAATCTCCATGGTCAAAAAACTCTATTTGAACTTCTATATTTTCAATCATTATAATAATAAAATTCGTATCAAAATTCGAGTTTCGTCTTTATTGCCTTCATTAGGACGTAAAATAGCAATGTAGCAAGATAAAAAAAACATTTGACAGAAAGAGATTCTTTAAGCAAAGTAAACGCTCATAATGTATGATTTATTTATGAATTATTTTTATTTTTTACTTCACTATTTATTTTTAAATCTTATCTTCATGTTTATTATACTTATACTACATATACTATATAGTGAATATTATTAATAACCAGCACATTATAAGGAGTACAAAATGTGCAGAAACTAATTTATAAATAAGTTCTTACTAACAAAAAAAAAATCAAATAACCCACTTATTAACACTCTTTACAAGAGACATAACTAAGACCGATCTGGACATACAGTGCAGATCTCTGGGGTTCCGCTAAGCCTTCCAACATTTATAGGCTTCACTACTTTCAATCTAAAGTCCTAAGAATAATTGCGAATTCTCCACATGTGACCAAATCTACACTCCATCAAGATATCCTGTATGTCCAATACCTCATTTCCACTCACTTCGCACTCTTCCATAGTAAACTCCAATTTCATCCTAATCCATATCCCCGATCCCTTTCTTTGGTCTTAAATCCTTACAATCCTCCCCGACGAAGATAGCCTCGCGACATATTGTACACATTCAACTTAATGATGGACTCCTGGGTCACCACAAACTTAACCACACTGGATCATCTGAGGGCTGTGGAGTAGAGAGCTCTCAAGTGGTTTGTCAATCACGGAGGCGGTAGTCAGCACAACCTTCGGAAAGCTGAACAACCCGTCCTCCAGTAGCTGTGGACAAGTTCCGTTCGGGGATTCTGTGGCGTCACAGGCTTAGGTAAGTCCTTCGGTTGTGGGCTTCCCCTCCATGAATCCATGGTGGGGGGGGGGGGCGATCCTCTGAGGCCGGAGGCTGGGCCGCTCACTCAGTCCTTTCAGCTCGTCCCCACTGATAACTGCTTACGAAGGTGAGTGTCTGAAACCTAGCCTACACCTTATCAACTGATAGCGTCATTTTTGACGGCGAAAACCTTCAAATAGTTTTAGCACTAATTTTTAAATTGCCAAGAATATCATAGTTAAAAAAAAGGATCTTGAAACACTTGTTCGTGATCGAGTTTGCAATCAGTATATTAGGGTTAAATATCGCTTTTATTACTTTTGAAAAATACAACTTACAGGAATCGCATAGACTAAGCAAATTTCTTTGGAATCATACTTAATTTACATTTAAAATATGATTTTCAGTTCAAGTCCAATCTTAATTTTTGGAGATTTTTTATTGGTAAAGGATACTATATAATAATTATTTTAGTGTTTAACTTAGAGGTTCATTGAGTTTTAAAAACAATTATTGCTTCTGCACAGCTAAAATCTTTCTAACTTAAAACGAAATTAAGTAGATTTTTTTGGAATAGATAAACTCCCCATTCCTGTAGAACACAAATTTCTGACAACAAAAGTATAAAATATTATATATTTGGATAAACACTTTAATGCAGCTTATTGCATTGATTTAAAAAAAAGTACTACCGAAAAACATGATGAAATTAATAATTAGATCTTTAGTAATTATTCTATCAAAATAACTGTTTTGACTCTTCATATAAATAATAATTATTAACATAATTTTCGTTTGATCTCTTTAAACATAAATTATTTCCGACAGAGCGACCAGACATTCATAATCAAATTTTGAGTTTCAGTTTATTACTATTACATTATTACTCTTAATGATCGCATTTTTTAAAATTTCTACTATTTTTTTTTTAAAGCAGAGTTGCTATAAAGATATAACAAAATTTTCGAAAAAAATTTCGACAGATCTTCACTGATCCAACATAAGATAAACTAAAAATATGATCCTCTCATAATTATATTTATTTTAGTATGGACTCTAGTGTCAGCAATTTTCAAAAGAAGAAACCCAATTTGATATTTACGCTTTTTTATTTGGGGGGGGAGAGGGTCGAGTTTGTTAATGGCTGTATATTGTTTGAGAGTCATCAATATCTGCAATACTTTTACAGAAATATAAAATTTTAAGAATATAATGTGTTAAAATGTAGTTTTCTTATTATTTTAATATATTCGTCTTTATATTTCTAACAAAGAAATGATTATATTTATTTTATACAATTTAATTTTTGTTCCTTTTGAATTTCTTAACCGTTGAATTGTAATAATATTTCTAACTTCTTATCAGTCAAAACTTGTCAGGAGTTCCTAAAGAGTTTAGACCCCTTTCACAAGTTTTCGTCTTGCAGTATTATACTTTCACGGACAAGAATCAGAAAGTTTATTGAAATTTGCAATGAGTACTGTACATTCTGTAATTATGTCTATGATTTCGGGGTTTTTGTTACACATACAGCTAAATTGGATCATTTGGTTTGTGGGTTACCAACAAAAACCCGTCCCTTAATTACAAATTATTCTTCAGCTCTGATTCTATGGCCAGAATGTGCATATAGTTATAGAATGTTTTAATTTAATTTTTATTTTATAAATATGACATCAAAATAAGATGAAAGTAAGATGATTAAAGTGAGATGAAGGTGGATCGAAAGTGGGGCATAAAACAAATAACCGTATTCCACTTCAACTTGCACCATGAATACTTACAGTAACGAAAAATAACTACAAGAACTTCGCCGTGCTTTTTATAATAATAAATAAATAAATGTTAATTACAAAAGGAGAGTTTGTGGACCGTAGATATTATTCTAAGATGATTTTATTTGTGGACCGTCAGTCATGGAAATGTGAACTTAGGGACAGGACGTCCTCTCTCATCTTAATGATAGCCCTGAAGATGGCTTACAATGTAAGCCGAAACGTTGGCAAATAATCTTTTTAAAAAATACATTTTTTTTTAATTTGTTTTTTTTTTAAATCTACTTTGACCGAACCCCAACTAAAAGCATCTAATTCATCTTTTAATCTTAACTATGTCCATTTTAAGCCTGTGTGAACTTATCACCAGAAAAAAGAAATTTCGAAATGATAATGACTGTGCCGTTAACACTTTCAAGTGTACTAAGTTTGCCCATAAGAGTTAGAAAGTGTGCAGGCCGATAAAGAGTACAAAATCGAATTTCAAGAATCACGGTTCTGACTTTGGGTAACAACACAAACATGGAATATCATGAAAAAATGGCTGAGCCCAGTAGAGGTCAAATGTGCTAAGATGTGTCCAGACAAATTACCGAGTGTGATACATCCCATGATTTTTCAAAACATCACGTATACAATATTTAAAAAACTGTAGAAAATCTAAAAAGCAATTTAAGTGGAAATTCTTGAGTGTGCTAATAAAACTTTTGTAATTTCTAACGTGAACAGTAAAAAAAATCCTGAAAAAATCATTGTTAAATGCCTCAAAATCGCACATCAAAAATCAGGACAATGTGTGAAGTGTGATCACAAACATGACCATTCTCGACCAAGATGGTCTGTCGTGCCAATTTCACACAGGCTCATTTTAATGAAACATGGGAAATCTGCATAGTGACGAACTTTTTTTTAATAATTATATTTACAAATTTAATTTAATGTCCACCCATTATTAATGTTTCAAATTTATTGAATATTAAATTTATCGTAGAATATTTTTTTAGAAATATAAAACCCCTATTCGTCGAGTACTATAAGTAATTGTGATTGCTAAAACGTAATAAGTTTCTAATCAATTATCCGATTTTGGTAAACCACCATTTATAACCAACCTACTTTTTTATGGCTTTAAGAAAAATATATTTATTTGCACTATCATTTTATAGCATGGAGCTATTTTCTGTTTGGATAAAATAACAGTCACGTATCATGTTCTTATCAATTTTTGGGTTTCAACTTAATCCCATATATCCCAATAATTATTACAACGATCCGATTGTAGGTTGGTTTCTCTTCAACAGAAAAGAAATGTTAAAATTTTCGCACATTATATGCCAAGATTCAAGTAAAACCCCTTAGCTCCTTATCTATTTTACTGTCTTGTAAAAAATAAGTAAACACTTGAATATTCAGTATTTACACGTTATTCTTATAGAGTTTATAAGAAGATAAGAAAATATAGATATTATTTATTATTATTTCTATGTTGTATATATTTATTTGACTACAGGATTAGAAACAGGTCAGGGTTATATGAACTGGGTATACAAAACGAATAGGTACATGTGTTACTTTGCGAAGCGATTTATCACTTGATAATTATTTAGTTTTTTTTTCCAACTAAAATTAGTTCTCTTTTTTTTTTTTTTTTTTAATTTTCCTGAATAGCAAATGTTGAGTAATGAGTTATACTTCGAACAAGAAATGAGATTCCGCTAAAAGCGTTTGGGAATGATCATGTATCGGCTTAGGCTGGGCAATACTTCAATGCGTCTCGTACTTCGGGTGCACATAGGACAACCATGCCGAACATGGGCAACAACATGTTGGTGATGACTACCATATTCACCAGTGTGTTCCAAATTCCGCCGAAGGTCTCAGCAAAAGTGGGACACACAAAACCGAGGCCAGTCCGCTGGCCGTTGAGGAAAGGAGGAAGGAGCTCTGATTGCTCGACCATTCACTCATGCTCGAGTTTCTGGTTCAAGGGTAATCCTGTCCACTCCCTTTCCTCAAGGACTTCTTGTAAAAGTAAATAACCTTAAAATAGTTTTGTAAATAAAACTTCTCTTAGACTACGGTGCATGCGCATAGTAACTCCTCAGTATTCACATTTTCACATGTCAATATGAGAAATGTCAATTCTTATATATGTGTGTGAGAGGAGAGAAAGAGTGAGAGTGTGAGAGAGGGGGAGAGGTAAACGAAAGTTTAGTAAATTAATATGGTAAAAAAAAAAAACATCGAGAATATCTTGTTTTATTTTCACAGTTATCTTTAAAATTTTTAAGTCAAATAAAAGTTGATTAAATAATTCCTCCCCTGCCGTCCTCCATATCCCACAAAAAAACGATAAAACGCCACATTTCTAAAAAAATTATTATCAGTATTCAATTTTTTTAAGTTTTTTTTTTTTTAGGCCTCACATTTTCTTTACAATAATGTAAAATTCTTCTAAAGGTGAGAAGAGTAGAAAAAAAAAATTGATAATCTTTTCGAAGAAAGAAATAAGTTATATTACATGCATATTTATTAGACAAATTACATAGGACCTCTCATGCAGGCAGCAGTTTGAATTCCAACCACAGCAGCTTTTTATCGAAAAATAAAGGCCTGTCCTAACCATGGATTTTTAGAAGTGTTGCAACCTGTAGCTTACCCCACCCTGGCATTTAATTAACTCTAATTAATTAGAGTCTCAGTTAATCTGATGGGACTGTATTCATGAGAAAATGTTTGTTGATTTCTCCCCCCAAAGAAGAAAAAAAATTAGTAAAACAGTTATTTTAGTAAATTAAAATATGGTTTCAGACAATATTTATAATTAAAATTGAGCATACTGAATAGCGATTCTCTTAGATGCAAACAACACCCACCGAAAGTTATGTGATATTGTTATAAAAAATATTGAATTAAAATAGAAAGACTCCTAATGCTAATGGTTTTGCTAATCAAAAATTCCTTTTTGGCATCATATGATAAAACGTTGAATTTCGTTCCACTTCGTTGAGATTTTTATTAAAATATAAAACTTCATGTAAACCTCTACTTAATGTATCCCTGTTCTCTGATTCAGTTAAAAAAAANAATATCCTGAGAATGTTGGTATGATATATATATTCAGTATTTACGTAAATTACATAATAATATTTTAAAGGAGTTAATTTGATATAGTTTGACCACTATAGAAGAAAATACATTTTTTATCAAACTGGGAACTAGTTAACCGTCACTTTCATTGATCTTTTAAATTATAATTTAACTTTTTATCGAAAAAAAAAAAATCTCCTAGATTATTTTAAAACTCAGTGTTTAAGTAAACCACCTAATGGTCCAATTCTGCTATCAAAAATATTTTTTTCCTAATGAAAAATATTTTTATTTAGCTTTATTAACTATTTGATATTTAATACTATTTAATACTTAAGCTTTCTAGCTAAAAATATTTTTAATTGTAATAGACTATGCGGTTAATACTTCTACTCAATTAGCCTTGTCCTCGTTAATGGACTTATCTATTTTTTATTTTTCAAAATATGTTTTGTTACGAAAATCCAAAAAGTCCGTCACACAGGAGGTGCGTAATCTAAGCAAATTCCCCACGTTTCATTGAAGATGGATATAAATATGAGTAAATGGTGAAATTTACTTTACGATCCGGAGAGATCAATGAGCCTAAAGTGTATTAACTCTAAGCTTTGCTTAAGAATGGCCGGATAGGAAGAATGGTAAAAGTGTTCACCCATGAAGAATTTTATGTAACATAATCGTTAGAAAATTAAATTTTACATTTATTATATTTTATGATGTTTTCGTAACTCGTACAACAAGGGATATATCACGATTATAAATTTGTTTATCTCTTTAAACCTCTTTTCCTTATCCGATTTGGATCAAGAACAAATTGTTTGAAGGGCTTGTGATGAAAAGCCTAAATACCGCATTTGGTTGCAATATTTTAAAAATTGCTGAAGCTAGAAACTCCTTCAAGCAAAATGTATACATATATTATATACTTATCACACTTTCGAAATGTATAGATCACTAGAACGCTAACAGAAGTGTGTGTCTACTCAGATTATACTGAAAACCTGTTATGTTGAAATTCAGTCATGCGAATAACCTCCTCCTCCGGTATTCGCTAAAAAGAGATACTTTTATTTAAACACTCCAATGACGATCCAAAACGAGGCGTTCAGTCTTGCGGTGATTTACATAATTAACTGTTAAAATCTTGGCCAAGGTCAAATCCAGTCACTAAATTATATTACTTCTGATTTCTTTTTAATTTAAATCTTCTGATTTCCTCTAGAGAAATAAAGTTATACACGATTTGAGGTTTGAAAAATTTCAACAGATTTTCACTGATCCCTGGAGAAGCTATTAATACCGTCCATCCAAAATTATATGCAGATATACACATCTGTACGCTCTCTAGGTCCATTATTTTAAAAATAATGAAACCAAAATCGATATTGAGCTTCTTTTTTTTTCGATCGAGTGGGAGGGAAAAATTAAATAGAGATCACAAATTAAAATCTCACACTCTTCGTTATTAACAGCGAAAAAAAAAGTATATAACAAAATAAGTGTAAAATGTAATTTTATAACGTTTGTATTCAACTAAATGAAAAAAAAAAAAAAAAAAAAAAACCGTTATTGGAAACCGTTGAGGGACTATTTTATTTTGAGAGCGGTGTCATTGGCCACCTTTCCTTCTTATGGGATTGTCATTAATGTCATTTTTTTTACTATTCATTGAAATTACAAATTTTTTTTTTTGATTTTTAACAGAATGTAACATGTAAATAAAGCTTAAAAGAAAACAAATTATATTTCATGCATGAAACCCAATTCATATCTTATAACCATATGGTTACTATATGGTATTTAGATGAGACTTAACGGTTATTCAAAGTAATGTGGTTATCTTTAGAGTTTTCCAAGAACTGCCTGTCATAGGGGAATTCCCAACACCCACGGAATCCGACAGTCATCACGATACAGGCATGTGCACTAAGGTGTTTAGCACCTCTGCTAGGTGGGGATTCTAGATTCTTATTCCTCAGTGAGCTCTTTGTCTTGGAATTCGCGTTTAAAAAAAGTCATTTTCCTACCCCACTCATGTACTGCAAGCGATTCTCAATGATTGCTTCACCATTGTAATGATTATAATTTGAGCTGTTAGGTCACGCTAAACTTACCACTGTCGTATTGTCTACCATCCAAGAAACCTCTTCTCATTTCCAACAAAGAATCGAAGAATTAATCCGAAATTTCCACCTCTCAGCTGTAGCATAAGATGGCTTACCTCAAACTCATACAGAAACTTTTAACAAAATGGTGGCTGAGATCGGACTACTCTAAAATCTTAGTTTTACTTCAAACGGTTTGATTCATGGTTGACTCGCAAGCTAAAGGTCTTGGATTCGAAATCTAGCACCACCATAAGGCCCTCCAATGTTAGCAGTACCGATGAAACCACTTTTTGAAAACTTCCCGATCTATATAGCGCGTAAGGAAGGTATACTTCTCTAAGAACTGGCCAAGCTTACATAAATACCAAAGGACGCACTGAAGTTCCCTCTGGTCTATGAAGCCTAACCAATATGTACCATCAATATAATTCCATTCCTCAACTATAATGCATTTACCTAGTGATTATTTATTGTATTCAAACGGTGAATGTATTTTGGAGTCAATAATAGTCGGGTTAGATAATAGGAATGAGGACACGACTCCCATTGACCACAAGTCCTAGAACAAGCAATACCACAGCGAGGTGAGCAAGTTTAAAAGTAACCTTCATGGTCGATCGGCCTGCATACACTTTCCAGTGCAATGAGACTCAGTACTGCACCTCTTGCTTTTCTGATATTCAAATATATTTATATATGTAATCCACAACCTTATTCCTTAATCTCCATCTTTGATAAATATGTTGAACCAGATAACAGTCACAACGAACTATGATTTTGTGTACTAGGTCCGTGGGCTTTATCCAAGATTATATTTTATATATTTCCCTAAATTTAAAAGTTTTGTAGCAATAATCCGTTTTGAATAGGATAATTTGGAGAAATTATGGATTATTTACTAAGCATGCGCGGATAGTAACGTTCCGTGTGAGCGTTTTTTTTTTTTTTTTTAATGTTAAAAAGTAATAATGGAAAGTTTTTGACCGTAGAGATTTTAAGTAGATGTTTTTTGCTGGGGTTGGGTCAAAGTAGATCCAAAAAATATAATTTTAAAAAATGCGTCTATTTATTATCTGCTGACGTTTCAGTCAAGAACATTTGATCCAGGTGAAACGAGGCCCTCTTACACCTTTAAGATAGCCCTAAAGATGGCTTAAATGTAAGCCGAAGTGTCGGGAGATAATAAAAAATACACATTTTTTAATTTTTTTCAATCTTGACCGAACCACAGCAAAAAATGTCTAGTTTAATTTAGAAAGTAATGTTATTAAAAAAGTTTATTTTATTTCTTAGCAGTTATTTTGAAGCTATTTTACTTACAAATAGAGGACGAAAAATATTTTCTTTCAAATTATTTTTCTACTATATCCATTAGCTAAATATCCTGAGAATGTTGGTATGATCGACTAATAGGTTACAAATTTGGGTACATCGTATAATACCTATAATTAGTAGGCTTAAATTTCAGGCCTTCTTCAGGGTTGAGTAACAAAAGAAACCTACAAAAAAAAAAAAAAAAAAATATGAAACTAGTTTATGATTGGTTGGGACGGCTCTGATTTATTCTGCATACTTCAAGATTGATTCAGGACGAATCCGAGGATCATTTGTACAAACCTTGTGTGAATTAAATACATTAAGTGTTATGTATGAAATATTCAGTATTTACGTAAATTACATAATAATATTTTAAAGGAGTTAATTTGATATATTTTGACCACTATAGAAGAAAATACATTTTTTATCAAACTGGGAACTAGTTAACCGTCACTTTCATTGATCTTTTAAATTATAATTTAACTTTTTATCGAAAAAAAAAAAATCTCCTAGATTATTTTAAAACTCAGTGTTTAAGTAAACCACCTAATGGTCCAATTCTGCTATCAAAAATATTTTTTTCCTAATGAAAAATATTTTTATTTAGCTTTATTAACTATTTGATATTTAATACTATTTAATACTTAAGCTTTCTAGCTAAAAATATTTTTAATTGTAATAGACTATGCGGTTAATACTTCTACTCAATTAGCCTTGTCCTCGTTAATGGACTTATCTATTTTTTATTTTTCAAAATATGTTTTGTTACGAAAATCCAAAAAGTCCGTCACACAGGAGGTGCGTAATCTAAGCAAATTCCCCACGTTTCATTGAAGATGGATATAAATATGAGTAAATGGTGAAATTTACTTTACGATCCGGAGAGATCAATGAGCCTAAAGTGTATTAACTCTAAGCTTTGCTTAAGAATGGCCGGATAGGAAGAATGGTAAAAGTGTTCACCCATGAAGAATTTTATGTAACATAATCGTTAGAAAATTAAATTTTACATTTATTATATTTTATGATGTTTTCGTAACTCGTACAACAAGGGATATATCACGATTATAAATTTGTTTATCTCTTTAAACCTCTTTTCCTTATCCGATTTGGATCAAGAACAAATTGTTTGAAGGGCTTGTGATGAAAAGCCTAAATACCGCATTTGGTTGCAATATTTTAAAAATTGCTGAAGCTAGAAACTCCTTCAAGCAAAATGTATACATATATTATATACTTATCACACTTTCGAAATGTATAGATCACTAGAACGCTAACAGAAGTGTGTGTCTACTCAGATTATACTGAAAACCTGTTATGTTGAAATTCAGTCATGCGAATAACCTCCTCCTCCGGTATTCGCTAAAAAGAGATACTTTTATTTAAACACTCCAATGACGATCCAAAACGAGGCGTTCAGTCTTGCGGTGATTTACATAATTAACTGTTAAAATCTTGGCCAAGGTCAAATCCAGTCACTAAATTATATTACTTCTGATTTCTTTTTAATTTAAATCTTCTGATTTCCTCTAGAGAAATAAAGTTATACACGATTTGAGGTTTGAAAAATTTCAACAGATTTTCACTGATCCCTGGAGAAGCTATTAATACCGTCCATCCAAAATTATATGCAGATATACACATCTGTACGCTCTCTAGGTCCATTATTTTAAAAATAATGAAACCAAAATCGATATTGAGCTTCTTTTTTTTTCGATCGAGTGGGAGGGAAAAATTAAATAGAGATCACAAATTAAAATCTCACACTCTTCGTTATTAACAGCGAAAAAAAAAGTATATAACAAAATAAGTGTAAAATGTAATTTTATAANAATGTTGCATTATCTTTCATTATTTATTAATAAGAAAAACATGAACTCTTTACCATATTTATCTTAAATTCACTTGCTCAACTGTAAAAATTTACATAGTGTAATGAGAGATCAAGAGTATTCTTAATATAAAGCAAGGCAGCGCCCTATATGGTTTGTAAACACATTATTATGTACAAAAAATGTATATGGGGTTGTCGACTCTATACTCTCTCTTCTTTATCTATAGTTTTCATTGAAGTTATTTTCTTTACTGCTTTAGTCTATTCTCTTGGAATAATTAACAACTTTTTAAATGGATCCATTGATGAAACAACTGGCTTACTATAAGTAATTGTTATCAAGACATTTTTGAGTGGGGTTTGAGAATGTAACTCTGATATATTAAAGCAATATTTACAAGTACTTATTTCGAATTATCTTTAAATTTTGGCAAACTGTATTGGCCGTGAATGATGTACATCACGTATTTTTATGTACACATGCCATAAATCTATCTCGCAGTCTGGAAGGATGTGGAATAGTCCCCCCCCCCCATACTGAATGTGTGTCGTTTCGACAGATTATCTTCTTTTTTTCTTTTTTTTTTAATATATATATATATTCATACAGAAACTTTT